>VZTX01008588.1:0-58657 GCA_013400915.1 Pardalotus punctatus | reverse complement strand
ACTCCAGAAAATGCCATTTAAAATCCTTCTTTTTAGTACTAATAGGAACCTTAAGTAAAGAACTGCATGCATAGCCCTCCCAAGAAACAGGATTTTCCTTCTGTTTATTCCCCAATTCTTTAGCAGATCCTGGAAATGCCATTTGTTGCCATTCCTATTACCTACTACTACGCTGTTCTCAAAAAACACTGACTGCTGTGGCTATTTTGACATAGGCAGTGCTGAAAAGTAAAGTTGCAGCCAGCTGTTCAATACTAGATTGTCACCAGGGATACCACAGCCCCAGGCAAACTGGCAGATCTCTGTTCCTGCGAGCTGCACTCCCCAACTATTGCTCTGCTTGTAACACTTGCAGCGTGCTGGCCAAGGCAAGCATTCCTTCCCTATGCAGGCATGTCCTTACTCCATGGATTTGGATTCATTTAAAGCTGATTTAAAGCCTGATCTGTTGATTCTCAGAGCTGGAAACAGGCAGTTGGAGATTTCAGCCTTCCCTACCAAGCCTGTGGCTCTTCAACACTAGACAGTGTGGCTTGGTGAGCGCCACAAAAATATCCAAACCAGCCACCACAGATGCCAGAATGAGGAGCCAGGGAGCCCTCTAGGGCTGGCACCAACTGCTGCACAGCACTCAGTGCAGCACACGACCCATTTGTGATAGAGGGACGTTACAGAGCTGCAAAACACTTGTTTACTTATTTACCTGTCACTTGTAAGACACATGACACAAAGCTTCATTTTAATTCCTTGAAAGGTCTATACAGAATCAACCTTGGTTTTACCTTCAGAGGCACATGACAGAGTATAATGAAAGGAGATCTCTCTGCCAGAGCTGCTCAACATGTACAGGGATTTTTTTTCATCTCCCCTGACATTCAATCTAACATCTTTTTTCCTGGCACTGAGCTCTCTCACAACTTTTTTTAATTAAGAGAAAATTTCTAGACTGTTTTGGAAAAAGACAATCCTCTTCCTTCCCTTTCAAAATCACTTACTCCATATTCAAACAAGTTTATTAGGCTAGAATTCTAAATCAAAACATTAATCTGTCAATTAACCTTTAGAAAGACGCTGTCATTTCCCTGAAAGTTATTAAAGGACTGTGAATAATAGAATGACTTACTGGAGGAAAGTAAGTGCCTTTGGTACTTGAAGAACTACTGGAAGAGGCTCCAGTAACGTGGGCCCTGTCATAGGGTGGGCCACTGCTCCCTCCCATAATGCTGAGGGAGCTGATGACAGATTTGCCTCGAGACATACCTGAAGAACAAAGGTGTATATCAGGATTCAATTCTGCCTCAATTCACAGACAAAAGGAAGCTTAAGAGAATAATCTAGAAGACAGCAGTATAAGCACAACTTGCAAACCCCAAATTAATCATGTTGGTATTAAAACCAAATTCTGTTCTGACGGGAACCTGCTGGATCCAAAAGCCACAAGTTACAGTACATATTTAATCAATATATACAGAAGCAACGCATATAAATGAAGTGCAATGTTGTGGTTAACTTTTACTTTTTAAACAGCATTAGCATCATGTGCTTGGACTGGTGTTAGAAAATTCATCGTCAAATGAAATAAGCTGAGATCAAAGTTATTGCTGGTCATCACACACTTGGCAAGAAGTCCCACAAGCTTACAAACTCAATCTATAAACCTACCAAGAATGACTACATAATGTTTAAAGTCCCACAAATATAACTCCGTGTAACTTCACCCTGTGCTGTTGTGACACTTTGCTGGTGCTACAATAGTCCAAAAAGAGGATTCTTTAGTAGCAAAAGAAAAAACCCCCACAGTACGTACATCTGTTTGAGCTTAGGATCTGCTAAGTACCTAAATGCTCAAGAACAGCAGAGGTAAAATAGCACTTCATTATTCTGAAGAAGGATGGCAACAAGCCTTATCAGTCGTGGCTTCCAAGAGCTGTGCATCTGGAGCAGACATTTCCTACACACAGAGCACAGGACCCTCAAGTACAGCTGTGGGGTGCCAAAGACAAGGATCCCCCCTTCACTTACCAGGGAGAGAGCCTGACAGAGAGCTGGGGTGAGGTACATAGCCCAGAGGGACTGAGGCTGGCCCGTGCACCACGTAATCGTTGGTCATGGTTTCGCCATCCCCCTTCATGCGAGGGCACAGCACCCTCTGGCAGATGAAGTACATTGCTCCCACCACAAACACTGTGAGGATCACACCAATGATGGAGCCAATGGTGTTGTTGGGCTGTGGTGCAGGTTCCTCTGTCGTATCTAAAAGGGAAAAGGAAAATCAGACCACGGAGGTTTAGACCAGCATCAGTTTTTCTTGCATCTTTCCTCCTCTTCTGTAGGCAGACAACAACTTTCAAATTAATATATGGGAGAAAGACACAGGCCCTGGGACAGGTCTGTTCAAAGAGTCTGAGTGTCCATAAGGGCTACCTGCAGCCTCCAAGATGACCTCCAAACATGCCACGTTTGGTGTTTTGGATCACAAACAACAGGAAATGAGCCCTTCATGCATGTGCAGCGGGAGTGATGAACCAGGCCCTGCTCTTGCTTCAGGCTGACAAGCAGAGCTCTCCTTTGAACGTGATGAACAAGACCTGCAGCCCTGACTCCAGGTGACACTGTGCAGGGGACTCCACTTGTGCTTTTCTTGTCATTGAAGGTGACAACAATTGCTTTTCATGTCACACCTCGGTTCTCCCTCAGTGTAACAGACTGGCACTCCCTTTTCTCAGCAGTGTAACAATCACTTGCGATGCATCACCTGCACTGTTGAGCAGTGATGAATTTTGGGTTTGCTGCTATTTATTCAACTACCTAAACTACTCCATGTCTGACCCACCCTTACTGTTACCATACAGCTGAGCATCAGCCTGAGGAGTGCCATCTTATGAGCAATCTGTACCCAAAACCATTACTCAACCCTCAAAATGAGTGGCTTTCCCTACCATACCAATGCTAAGCAATGACATTTCTGGGAGTAACTGACAACCCCCTGCCTGTGCTCATGAATTTGACAAGAAAGGCAGGCTTTAAAGTATTTTCCTGTTCCAGTCAGTGTTTTACATCTTATGCATTACTGAAAGTTTTTTCCTCAACACATTTTCTTCTCCCTGAACACCAAACCCACACTTGAACCAGCTTGTCACAGTCTACAGAGATAAGTAAACAGACTTCTGATCATAGTGAAAGAGGGATGGTGACAACTGCCATCTTATTCTGGGTGGGCCAATTTTCCATCCTCTGTTACAAAACTGGAGAACATACGAAGTCTAATAAAGGGAACTACACAAGCCTGTGATAATGTCACTCGTAACTTGGTAGCATGACAGAATACCTCCTGTTAATTCTTAAGATCAAGGGTCCAGCTCTGGCTTTGCATTTTCAAGTTACATGTGTGCCAGCCGTGATATATGGATTTCTAACACAAGACGAGATGTCCCTGTTTACAACTTCTTTTAAAGCACCAACTGTGAAAATGAACTTTTAAGTTGGAATTTTAAAGGCAGGGGTTTTCTTGTAGAGCCCTGGAGATTTCAAGATAGGGGATATCACATGTTACAAATCAGAAATCAAGCTCAGAATTACATCTTTCAAGATAAAAAAGGAAATTTTAGAAGGTTTACTCTATAAACAGAGTGCTCCTCTGATACTAAAAGCACCTGCTATTAAATTCTTTGAATGAGAAAACCATGCAGCAGAGAAGTTATATATGAAAGCCGATAGATTTTTTATCAACATTGCACCCACTCAGCATACTAACATAATAGTAAAACAAACCTTTTATTTCTTTTAAAATTTAAAAAAGGTAAGAAGAAAAATAACTGGCATTCTCTTCCTCAGAAACTACTTGTTCAGAATACTAACTATTTTTGTTATTCCTGTTCCACCACATTGTGCACTAATTGCATGACAGCAGTTATGAAAAGAAGCATTAATTCTGGAAACAACTAACTCAGTCTGCTTGGCAGAATAAAATCGAACTCGTAGGGAAGGTGAGGACCAAATTTGGGACGCAGGTCTGAGGCAGTACACTTACAGCATCCTTGCTCATCGGAGCTGTCGCTGCAGTCCAGGTTGTGATCACACTTCTTGCTTTTCCCAATGCACTGCCCGCTGGCACAGCGGAACTGATCCGTTAAACACAGCACTGCAAAGAACCCACACCATCAGTCAGCGTCAAGAGCTTCTCTTGGAAATTATTGAGAGATAAAGACAGCAAAGTGTGCAGTCAGGAGTAGCTTGGGAGAGCTGAGAGTGCTGCCAGACTCGTTTCTGACAGGAGCTGGTGGCACACCAAGGCCCTCAGGTGAACTGGCAGAGCCAGTGACTCAGTGAGCGCTGCTACCTGGTCCTCACTGCCAGCTTAGGAGAACCCAACAAGATCACGTCAGCTCATCTAAAACAACTCAGAGGCCATTGAGGAGACAGGCACTTATCCCAGGACGTGGTTATTGCAATACTACTATAAAGAATCTCCAACCCTAAGCATTTACTGTAATATAGGAGAGAAGAGTTAAGTTATGAAAAATAAATCTGCCAAACCATGATAATAAAATTGTTTAAAAAAGATACATGTGGTTTCTTAAGGTCCTTGTGCTCTTCCTGTAAGCCAGAAAACTCCTCGATCATGAGACAATATATTTTATGTGATATTATATTTTTAAACTGAAATGAAGGACAGAATATAAAACTAAAGCCTTGCCAGTACACTCAAAAAATAAAAGGTGCTGCAGGCAAGATGCCAGCTGCTGCTGTTCACACATATTCCTGCCTCCTGTTTCTCATAAATCCAGAAATACTTTTTGTCTTCAGTTGAATTAAGAAGTTAAACTAAAGGCTTTTCTGATTTGTAATCAACTTGAATACTCTCAGCAACAGGACCACTCTGAAGGTGCAAACAGCCCCTAGTCTGACATCTCCAGTTGCTGCATGACAACTGGGAAGTTAACTCACACAACACATTTTCAGATGTCAGCACCTCAGCTGGCTAACAATCACCTTTCAGCACACAGGAATTTCTGTGTTTTGGTTTGAGCTGGAGCACCTCTTTTGTAAAGAAACTTAGCCTTTGTTTAAAGACACAACAGTCTCCACAAAGAAGGAAAATGCACTGAAAGGATATAAAGAAGAAACATTCTTTCAAGCTTACTAGTTGTCCCTACAACTCCTCACTACTTGTGCAGTGGGGAAAGGACAAGTTTGCTCACATTTCATGTTGTGTAGTGGTGGGGAAGTTCAGATTCCACCAGCAAAACCTGTCCTTTCCAAAATGAACTTCATTCTCATTGTGCTTCCCTCTGTAATGATGGCTTAAACACTCTCTTTTGCTGTGGTCTACAGGAAGAAGAGGTCTCCAGAAATCTCATCTGTCTCTTATTCCCACTTACTGAGAAAAGCTCATTTTGTTCCGGTATTGTAAAACAAACAATCCCAAAACCTTTACTTGGTGCAAGGTACACAAAAAGCTGTGACAACGATTTGCTCCACTTTGTAGTTCACTCCCAGATACCAGGTTTTTAGAGCTTAAAATGATACCATTTTTGTTAGTACTGTTCACAAACAGCATTTAAGCCACTGTGACAGAGATCACTCTTAATTTCCACTTCACAGGTAGAGGAACAAAAGTATGGAGTTATGAAATCATTTCCATTTAACAGACCAGTTTAAAAGCAAGCAGAACCTTGGATCTTTTCAAATCCTGCTGAGCAATAACGCTGGTACTTCCCTGTCCCTGTGACAGGTATATTTCCATCACACTTGGCAATATCCTCCATACCTTCACAGTTCTTCTCATCTGAGTTGTCCTGACAATTTGCTTCCCCATTGCAGCGCAGGGCACTGTCTATGCACTGCCCACTCTCACACTGGAACTGGCTGTCGGAGCACACCGGGCAGTTCTTCTCGTCACTGTGGTCTTCGCACTCGGTGAAGCCATCGCAGCGCCAGGCCACGGGGATGCAGTCAATCTCACCTGTGAAACAGGTGAACTGCTGAGGGGAGCATGTTGGTGGTTCTTTGAAAATCAAGCAGACAAACAGAAGTTAAAAATCCAGGTGAACAAACAGCAGATCGGGACAGGTAAGGACAAGAGCTCAGCTGCTTTCCTGTATCAAAGCAGCTGATGAACAGCATGTCACATCGTAAAGGAACTTCCACAGCCACTTGTGCAGACCTTGAGCCCTGTGACTGATGCAGGCTCACGTCAATGGGGACTTGACAGATGAAGAACACGAGGAAAGAAGAAACATGCACACTCAAAACACAATTCTTTCCTTCCCTTCCTACTGTAGATTCTCACACCCTTCTCTTAGTAAGTCTTCAAGTCAAAGTCATCACAATCTCCTACTCCCCCTTTCCTGCAACACCACTGTATACACAGCCAATGGCTTACTCTCTTTTTAATGTTTGACAGCCATTGTATAGGAGATGTTAAAAGGATGTAATGTGCTGCAGATGGATGCACTGTGACTCAGTGTCTAGTTATGTGCCCTTGACAGCTCTGTTCAGTCAAAATTCTTTTAAAACAAAAAACTACTCCATCTAGTCAAGCTCCACTACCTCAACACATCTGTTATCTGTTATTTAACATTTACTACATTAAATGTTAATCTTAGGCAGTAAGTAAGTGTGGATTTTTTCCCCTTTTTTTAATCCCCCTTTCCTCCCCCTGCTTTTTGGCCTGGTATTAAACTTGCTCTGAGAAAATATCTGGATTATGTTAGCTCTTGTTCCATTGTGAGACCACACGTCGCCTCGATGGCGAGATGGTTGCATAATAAATCCATTCAGTCCGGTGGCACAAAGAGATCCAAGCACCGAAGTGCCTGTCCTCTCCCCCACTTCCACCCCACCCTGGAGACACCAGGGCGTGGGCTGCAGTGGCCCTATCGCCATGGAAGGAGGCAGCTTGCCCTTCTGGGACTGCTGTTCAGAAAGACACGCACAGGCTGAGCTTGGGGAGGACAAAAGAGAAGAACAAAACGGCACAGACAGCGCAGTGTGCCAGAATGTGAGAATCTAGCACTGCCTGGAAAGGGAGAACATAGGGAGTGATGGCAAAAAGTAATAAAATCATACAATTAAAGAATCAAGTTGACATAATTCAGTAGTCTTAAGCAGAAAGGGTGAACAGAAGTCCTTATTCAACAGTGATTTTTTCTCTTCCCTCACTCCTGAGTACTCTCAGATTGGGGTGGAGGGCAGGAGCTGAGTGTGCACACGTGTGTAACAGCACCTGGAGCACTGTCCCACTCCTGTGGCACAGGAGCCATCCCTGAAGATGGAGACCCTCCCCAAGGCGAAGCTGAGAGCCCAGTGACACAGAACTTGGGAAGGACTCACCTCCACAGGACAGCTCATCCTGCAGCAGCACCAGGTGCACGGGGCAAGAGCAGCGCGTGGTGCCGTCCCCCTTCACGATGCAAATGTGGGAGCAGCCACCGTTATCTTGAGAGCACGGATGTTGTCCTAGGATTTTAAAAATGAGAAAGACAGGGACTGATAAGAAATCCCCACCTATTTTATGACCTTTCAGTCATTTCTTCATTACCCCCTAGCCCCTGGGGAGAGAACTATGGAAAAATCTCTGTCAAAGCTGTATTTTGGTGTGTGTATTTCTGTCTTTACACACATCTGTAATTATAACACACATTGGTAACTCTCCATGATCTGAAACTACTGTAAGAATTTGTACTAAAACAGTACTCAAAGCATTTTGTTTCTTGTGTGAGGTAGAATTAGTTCTCTGCAGCAAATAGTAGCATTAATTATACAAAAACATGTCTTGGATTCTGTACTTCATTTTCTGTACCAAAGACCATTAAAAAAGTAAACTTTTCTAATTTATGAATTCTGAAGCTTCCACGCTATCTCTGAAACTCAAATTAACATGCTCTAGATAAATATGTCTCTTCATTTTAATGTTTAATAAGGACAACATATTTCTCTTGGAATTCCTGACAGATTTACTGAGATTAATAGCACACAAAACTAGTAGTAGTCTGCACTGATGATTTAATTAAACATCCCCAGACATTTTTCTACATATTTCTCCAAGGCATGCACCACAGCCTACTAACCAGGCCTATTTCCTCCAGGATGACAGCAACTCCACTGCTTTAACCATCCACCTCCCATCATTTCAAGCATGTGTGTGTGGGGAAAGACCTGCTAAGCAGAGAACTTTTCAAAGTGCAGCCACGATCAACACTAATTGCTATTTAATACACACTTCCTTTGTGCAATGCAGCACTGCTCTTCTGTCATTCCCTTTCAATAGAAACACCACCATGGAGATTTGTTCATGCTGCCTTTGAGGCAGGCAGTCCCTGAAACATTCACAGCTGCTGACAGGCCCTGAGAGCGGTGCTTGCCTGAACAGGGAGCACCTAAGAGCAATTCACTAGCACCATCCACAAAGCCTCTGCTAGGGACAGCAGGATGTTTCTGCTGTGCCCAGAGACCCTCAAATGCCAGGTGCCTGGATGGGACTACCAATCAAGTTGTCATCAGCAATGAAACATGATGCTGGGGTTCTGATAGATCTCCAGTCCATTGCCAACTGCCTGGAGGAAAAAGCCTTAGCACCAATACCAGCTTCTGGCCCCTTCCATCTGCACTGATGCTGATCAGCAACAAGGCACAACAGGCTCGTGTCTCTTGGCTCGAGTCTCCCAGGCCCTGTTTGTGCCTGCAGGCAGGGACTGCACTCACTGTATTCCTGCAGGTTGAGCTCCTTCACAGCGTGGATGTCACTGAGTTGAGCAATCCGAGCCTGGACCTTTGTACGTCCTTCTCGACCAGTCATATCAATCTTTTCAATCATCTGCTGCTGCCTGTCAATCCAGTACAGCCAGTTCTCAAACACTGTTAGTCCCACAGGCTGCAAGATATTGGAGTCTTCCAAAACGAGCCGGTTAGCACCTGCAGAAGGGAGAGAGTGGTTTGGTTCAACTAGAAAAAACTGAAATACTATCAGAAACACCTCCTACACTACACTACTCACACCATTATTTTTCACTACTCTTATGCTACTGGCAAGCCTAATATAAAAACCCAAGCAATCTGGGGCCCTCTGATGCAAGACTAATCCATTTTGCAGACAGATGATCAAATTTTTTTTCTGCTTTCACCAGGATGAGAGTTTTTGTGCTCCAAAAACGTCTAGTGTACTTAAGAATCACCTGGAGTTTGGGGCTCATCTCTCATAAGCCTTTCCAGTCTCTTATCAGTATGATGGAAATTAGCAGTTCTTTTCATACTTCTTTCCCTTTTTGGAGAGATTAATTGCTTTGTCTTGCCATACAACAGGGAATAAGAAGATGGATTATTGTCTTGAGCTAACCCATACAAGATAAAATCCAAGTGAAAGCAGGGTAATTAGTGCTTCTCACATGAATTATGAGATTAACACTTGACTTCTGACTTCCTTGTGCTCTTTTCTTCCAGCTATGTTACCTTCACTAAGCAATTAGTGCTGAATTGGGAATGCTCCTTTCTTCCTAGCGAAGACTGACTTTCTTGAGTTCCTTGAGCAACCACGAGGAGCAGACAAGAGGCCTTACACCTCTGAAGAGCGGCTGCTGATTTTTATGCCCGATTTTCTGGCATTAAATACAGTCAAGAGTGACTGTCACATTTCATGGTTAACACTCCACACGAACAGGACACAGCCAACAAGTTGTTTTAAAGGTATCACTAAAGTCTGGCTGAAGACAGTGAAGACTTTTTAAGTCTCACAGAATAAAAATGTTGGTCAGAACCTGAGGGCTCAGGAGGGAGCTTTAATCCATGCTTCCTTTACCTAACACGATGACATGGTCATTAACAGTCAAATATACAGTGAGTTTATCAGATTCTGAGCACAGAATTACTTGTGAACACAAGGAATCTGCTTCAATTTTGAGAAGCTGAAACAGTATCACACAAGTCAAGCTAAAGCTTGAAAATATACCTCCAAATGCTGGTATTTCTGATAGCTGAGCTCACTGCTGTGCTTATTTTTCAGTTTTACTACAGCAAACAATAGCTTTGCACTGTTCATCCACAGAATGATTTCCAGTAAGTTTTTGTATTTTGTTCTGTAAAAATATACTGGAATAACTGAATACCAGAGGAAAAAATCTACCACATCTCTACCATATCCAGACAAGATAATCCAACAGGACAAAACACAAGTGCATTTCACAACTTTGAGCAAGTTCTATCCCTCTCTGCTTTGTTTAGTAGCAAGAAGGGCTTTTTTTCTTGTTGAGAATTTAATAAATAGTATGTCAATGATGATAACTTAGAAACAAATTCAGCTATGAAAAATGTATTTATCTCCTTTTCCCTAAATGCACAGAGAGCTCAGAAGTTAAGTAACCTTCCAAACATTTACCAAGCCTTAAAATCTAAAGCAAAACATGGAAATTCAAATCAGCTAGGCTGGGCTCTCACCACCACTTTGGAGCAACACCAGCAATGATCTGATTAAGAAAAGACGTTGATGAATTCTGAAGGAGGTTATACCCAGACAGATGTAGAAATTAACAGAGTGATGTAAGTCAATCTAAATAACTGCAACCACCTATTAAACCCCAAGAACATGACTAATTGTGTGGGGAAAAGGAAAGAAACAGAAACCTGCATCTTGAGGGGAAAGGTTAAGCTGTGAATAGGGCAAAATGCAAAGATGACAGGAAGGAATACAAAACCTAAGACCCCGACCTACCCAAACGGAGTCTGTACTTGCCCTGCTCTGCCATGCCCACATCAATCAGCATGGCATTTTGCAGAATGTTCCCAAAGCTCTGAAGCTTAATATTTTCACTCCCTTAATGTCTTAATCTTTCCTTTTAATATTTGTGACCAAGTGTAACTGACTAGTTCTGACTAAAGTGAGACACTAAAATCCCTCCTTCCATAAACCAACAATGAAACCCGAAGCTGACTCATCAGGGTGCTGGTCTGCTTTATTGGGAATGTCAGATGAAAGAGAGACATGATTAACAGGAGCTTTGTCTCCTGGCATCACCATCTCCTTTCCAGCAATACCTTTTACAAAAAGACTTAAAACCAACCAAATAAATACAAAAATCGGGACACACCCATAGCTCATTCTATTTCCAAATAAAAATTACTTAATTCCAGAATCATCAGACATTTCCAAATCACACTAATTATTCTGGAATAGAAGAACTAATTTCCAAATAGTTTCCATGGTAGGAAGCTAATTCCAGTCATCTTTTCATAAACAACCCCTTAATCATGTGAAGAATCTGGTTAACTTCAATAGGATCTCCCGTTTGGGCAGCATAACCAAGTCCTAACTGCATGCCTGAGGGACAGGGAGGAAAAGAAGGACTACATCACATAAAAGGCATTCTAGCTCTCCTTGTCTTTATGGGTACTGGCATCTACAGAATTGACAGAGCAAGAGACTGAATATTTTTAAGAAGCTAACATGCAGAAAAATTACTCTGCTGGTCAAAAGAGCTTATTAATCAGCATTCCTAAGCACCAGAATGCATCTCAGCAGTTAGCAATTTATGGTGGTGATTACAGCAATCTATTTGTGGTGCAAATGCCAAAAAGCAAGGGAAGATTTGGAGGTTTTTGGAAAAGTTTTTCTTCATGTTCCTCAAAATATGATGAGCTTTTACTAGACAACATTGGTGATCCAACAGTCACATCTTTAAAAAAAATTTAAAAAGCAGAATCATTAAACCTAGACTGAATTAGAATTTAGACCCATCTCCTTCTCTGGTGTCCTAATTTCAGGCAGATAACAAACAAAGAAATAAAGCACATGTAATATTCTCCTGCCTGTTACTCCACTCCCATAAACCCTGTTTCTGGGACAGCTTGGAATGTACTGAGCTACACCACAGCAATTTTTTTTTTTGCTTTTTAATAATTCACTAATTCAGGTTCTGTCTTGTGTTTTAAAACAGTAAACAATCAGGATATCACAGTTCATTAGTGACCCTGAATCTTCCAGTGCCACACCACTGAAAAAAAATTCCTCTCTTTCTGAGCCTCAATTCCAAGCATCTAGAAAAAGTAGAATGTCTTCCAAAACAAAAGCTTATTCTGGGAACTTAACAAAAGGCTGAAAATCGGAGTCGTGTCAACAGGGCTACATGCTGCTACTTTGAATGAAGGCACCATGTCATCTGTGAAAGACATTGCTACAAACATTACCAGAAACTGTCCTAACTCCTGTTAAGTTTTCAGTCTCACTTCCAACAACATCCAGCCCAGTCTGTATCACAAATTAGTACTGATGCTACACGACACAGCTGAGCTGATGCAGCAGCTTGCTGGATCAGGACAGTCAATGAAAGACATTTGTCTTTCTCATCCAATCTGGACCATATGATTTTCCCTCTTTTGCTCCACTTCTGATTGTTTGCTGGACTCTTTCCTGAACAATTCAGCTTTCCAAGCCCACAGAACACCATTCTTTATTTGTCCTTTCCTGTATATTGTTGTTAGGTTATTGTGAAGTGGGATCAATCAACTCATAGAGGAGGTCAGACAAGCAGCATGACCAACCTTAGGGAGGAGGCAAAGAGAATTCCATAGCTGGAAGAAGGAGATTTTGGTCTTTTGAGAACAGAGAGACGTTAGACCTGCTCTATCCTTCTCCCATCTTTTCACCCCAAATGACAGGTACACAAGTAACCTGGACACCTGCTGCTTTAACTCTGCAGGACACATTTTTCTACCAACAGGGAACTTTCCTTTGACTGACAGATTACTGCACCAAAAGCAATGCCTTTAAAAACAACCCTTTCTCTCCCCTTACCAAAACTCCTGCAATTTATTTGTGAACTAACTTTGGGAAACCGCACAAAGGTTTTGCAGTGAGAAACTGAAATAAATAGCATGTGTAGCAATTAATAATGCAAATCACAGAGGCATGAAACTGTAAAGACACGCTGCATGAATCATGCACATTCCCTGGCTGGGAATTCAGGGAGCGATTAGAATCATAGTACAGACTGTTTATAGTAGGAAGGAAAAGATGACACCTTTCTCCACATTCCCCCACACCCACAGCACACAAATGAATCACTGAATTAAGGTGCTACTCTACCTGAAAGGTCACTGCTTTCAATCCTGCGCAGATCTGAGTCAGCCCAGAACAACTTGCCCAGCTGGCTGTCAATAGCTAAGGCGATGGGCTTGCTCAAACCGCTGAAAAAAAGGACTTCTCGCTCAGTGCCATCCAGGGCTGCTCTCTCAATTTTAGGAGACCTTTCTTGGAGGTTGGTGAAATACATGTATCTGGAACAGGAATGATTAGAGGGAAAAAAAATGTTTATTTGATCTTTCTACATTTTTGCTATAAATCCAAGACATCTTAACAAATGTCAAAGTTGTTTTTCGTTCTGACAAACACAGCAATAGAGAAAGAAAACAGCAAGAAAACAACTTGATTCTCCAAACCTCGGGCCTGAATTTCCCCACATACCCTTTCTCTGGATTCACCACGATGGCTCTGGGCCTGTCCTGATCCCCCTTGAGCACCACTCCCATGGGTCTCCCATCCAGGCGTGTCACGTTGATGACGTTGGTGGCCTCGCAGGTCCAGTAGATGTAGCGGCTGTAGATGTCAATGCTCAGGTCGTAGGGCTGCATATCCAGGTTCTGATTGGGAACTGGACTTGTCACAACAGTGAGGCTCTGCAAAGGAAACAACACACAGGAGAACACTTCATCTTAATCTAATGTCAGTAATTTTATTTGCACCATGTCTAACTACAGCTCAGAAAAAGGAGACAGCCAAAATATTCCAATAAAGGAGAGACCCGGGTCCTGTTGCCCCAGCAATACCTTTGATAAGATAGACACACTTAGTCCTGATGGTTTGCTGTAATGGCAATCACACAAGCTGACTGCAGCTTGTAAGACTTTGCAAGTTGGACCAATAAGTCCAAATTATCTCTGTGTTGAAGGTCCAGGGTCAGCTTCTGTATTTCCTCTACTTTTTTGGCAACTCAAGTTCAATCTGGATAGACATGTCTAACTACAATTTAACACTCTGCAACAGAAACGCACCACCACTAATTCCCAAAGCTGCAGCTGAGCAGATAAAAGCACAGGCAAAGTGAGGGCAGACAGCACTTGAAATCCCTGCCTCATTCTTCTCCATCACTGCTGCCATCTCACTCAGGGCACAGGAGGGTGGATAATCAGTGGGAAGGCAGCTCTGCCAAAGATGGAAAGGACATCAGCTAGTGCACAACAGTGACTTCAGAGTGTCTCCAGCTAACACCTTACTAGTTCAAGGTCTTGCTTTCTACTGGTCTAGACTTCTGGAGTTGATGTGCCTTTTCTTTCTGTTTTAATTATTATTACCTTTAGAAAGAACAGCATCAACATCTTTCATGAACTTTGAAAAAATCCAAAGAGGATTAATAAATCACTAAACATGGCCTACATAAACATTTTGGAAGGCATACTTTTGAGGTGAGCAGCCTCTACGCTCTCATCCCCGAATTAAACTTCACCAGAAAATTTGCCTAACTGTATTTGGCTTGTCACCTCTATGAAATGGTGTGCCTCCAAGTCTTACATTTGTTTATTCTGCTGAAGCTGGCAAAAACATGGTGACTTTGACTAGTTTTGGGTATTATTTAGATATTCCAAAATTAAAAGCATTGCTAAATTAAGAGTTAAGGCTGAAGGGCATACAGCAGGATCCTACTACCACCACACCCACCATCAGAAACCACACTCTTAAAATTCAACTGAATATAGCACCTCTCTTGCTTGTGTTGTTGTGTTACTCATCTTAGTCTCCTGCTCCTTCATATGCAAAACATCAGGAAAAAAAATCTATTCTAAAATGCAAAATTGAATAAGCAGTCACTGGTCACAGTTAACCTCACTAAATCTGCATATTGGGTTTGTGTGGCCAGGTTTTGGTAGGGGGGGGCTGTAGGGGTGGGTTCTCTGAGAAGCTGCTGGAAGTTTCCCCCATGTCCAGCAGAGCCAACACCGCTGAATCCAGGATGGCCCCACCACTGGCCAAGGCTGGGCCAGTCAGGGATGGTGGTAACACCTCTGGGATAACACATTTAAGAGGGGGAAAAAGTTATTGGGCAGAAGCAATTGCAGTCAGAGAAGAGTGGAGTGAGACTGTGTGAGAGGAACAGGCTGCAGACACCAAGGGTGGGGAGGAAGGAGGGGCAGGAGCTGCTCCAGGACTCCCTGTCCCCCTGCAGCCCACGGAGGGCACAGGGGTGCAGAGATCCACTTGCAGCCCTGGAGAGGAGCCCCTGCTGGAGCTGCATGCCCAAAGGAGGCTGTGACCCCCGGGAAACCCATGGAGAGAAACCCCCACTGGAGCAGGTTTGCTGGCAGGACTGGGGACCCTGGGGGGGACCCAGGCTGGAGCAGCCTTTCCTGAGGGACTGCACCCCATGGAAGGGACCCACACTGGAGCAATTAATGAAGAAATGTAGCCTGTGGGAAGGACCCATTCTGGAGGGAGAAGTTCATGGTAGACTATCTGCTGTGGAAGTGACCCCACACTGGAGCAGAAGGACTCCTCTCCATCAGGAGAAACCAGTGGCAGAACAAGGGGTGATGAGCAGACCATAACCCCCTTTTCCATCTCCCTGTGACACTGGCAGGGAGCAGGTAGAGAACTGGGAATGAAACAAAGCCAGGGAGAAGGGAGGGGTTGCAGGAAAGGTGTTTTCAAGATTTTAGATCTCATTGTCTTACTCTGACTGGTACTAAATTCAGTTAATTTCGCCAGGTTGAGTGCGTTTTGCCCTTGATGGTATTTGGTGAGTGATCTCTCCCTGTCCCTATCCCAGCTCATGAGCCTTGTGCTGTATCCCTTCTCCCCAGCCAGCTGAGGAGGGGAGTGACAGGGTGGTTTTGGTGGGGGTCTGGCATCCAGCCAGGGTTGAACCCCCACAACCTGTATTACCTTTTGCCTTCTACCCTAGTCTACTTTTCCTGTATTCCCAGTCAAATACATTTCCCTGGGCCTGCTACATCTTTCACAGGTTCAGCCTCCTCGCTCCATGCCCCAGTGGTTTACAGCAACTCTTCTTATCTGCTCCAGACCCTGGGAGGCTCCAGACACAGCCGTGTGCTCACACAGTTCCAGCCTCCTCATCTCAGAGGGCCTAGCCCTGTGCCCTGTTCACACACCTTGCTCACAGCCCCCAGCTCTCCCAAGAACCTTCCCTTCCATGTTTTGTATCTCAAATAAGGGCTTCCAAAGACAGCACTGAGCAAATAATGTGCTGGGAACAAGAGTATCCTCAAGTTGGCCTTGGTTTTCCATGTTTGATTTATTGCTGGACCTCCCAGATTTACTGACTGAGGACTCCAGAAAACTCCAGATGCTGCTGGTTTCACCAAGGGACAGCAGCCTAGGGGGAACTCTGCGTGTCTAAATGATCCACACGCAGTCAGTCACTGTTTGGCACACTCCAAACATTCCGAATTCCACGCCCTCGGGATACCTGGCTGCCGTCCTCCTGCGCCTTGCGGATGATGTTCTGCCGAGAGTCGATCCAGTAGAGCTGCTTATCCAGGGGGTCGTAGTCGATGGCTCGGACGTTGCGGAGGCTGTGGATGGGCAGGATGATGTCGGGGCTCTGCTGCTCGTCGATCACCATGCGGTTAATGGCGTTCTTCTGGCTGAACAGCAGAAACGTGGTAGGGGCTGCACGGGTTAAATGAAGAAAAGGGTGTGGAAGGGTTACACGTGGCAATGACATTGGGCATTTTCATGTTCAGGAATGACAACTACAAGCCAGACCCAGACAGCATCCATTATTTCATTCCCCTTCTCCCTCTTCCTTTGCCAAAGCCAAACAAAAAAAATCAAACCAAAACATAAAAATCCCAACCTCTGATGAGCATGAAAAGCCTCTCAAATGACCCCTTTTTACTATAAATGTCTGTATGTGGATGTGACAGGCAAAGATAAAGTTTTTTTAAATGGCAGGACTAGTGAATGAAAAGAGTTCTGTCAAAAGCATCTCAAAGAAGAATGGTCAATTATGCCTCTCAAAGAACTGTCCATTTTCCTTCTAAAGGGGTCTCAGGGAAATGTGGCTCCATTATTTTGAAGTTGAACCCTTTGCTAGGTGCACTTCTCCTTGCAGAAGAAGGTGAGAAAAAGCCAGTATTGGATCCTTATTTAGAGGTTTCAGGGAAAAGAGATTGACAGGGGTTCAGTCCTGTTCCCACAAACCCTCTTTCTGCCTGCACTGGAATGAAACAACTAATGCACAGGAAAATTTCTTAACTGTGTGCAAGGCTGCATTTTTGGAGAAAAATGTATTTGCTCTTCTCAAATCTATGTATCTTTACTATTTCTAGGTGGTTATCTGGGAATGACAACCTACAATGAGAAAAAAATTAATCTGATACTCTGCCCAGCAAAAATTTCCTGCACAAATGGTTTTTTTCTTAGAAATACCATCAAACAGCAGAACATAAGACTTCACCACCCCATACAGGTGTAGTTTACCAGCTGTAACTTACAGTAAATGCACAAAGCATTGAATACAGCATTGGAAAAAATTATCTCTGTATTACATAACCGGGTCAGAAATCAGAGGAGGTAGTGAAAGCATTTTTCCTTTTCAGAGGGTTCTTTCCAATAATGCTCTACCTGAAGCCACTGCTGTGCAAGATGGCACAAGAGCCAGTTGGCAGAAATGCAGCTTGAAGCCTCCCTGAAGTTTGTACAATCAATTCTCTCCAGCCCAAGTCTGGAGAGAGATTAGCAGTGGGACACTGCACTCATTTACCAGCCTGTCAAACAGGTAAGGCAGCACCTGGGAAAGGGGAGGAAGAAAAAGCCTCCTAGAGAACATCATCACCTTGCTTTGTTATTTTAGCATAGGCTTTGAACAGCTATTCTGACTGCTGGGGAAAAAAAAAGGCAGGGAGGAGTTTCCTTGGAAACCAACACTCAGTCCTAACATCCTGTAACAATCAGGCCTAATTGGAAGGTATTTTGCTTTCTGGAAAACCTGTATTTTCCCTCCAAGCATTTCTCCAATAATTTAAGTTGCCCTCTACTATGCTCTAAACTGTAGAAGAAAGCAAAAAAGAAAAAAAAAGGTGAAGACAAGTTTATATGAATGTGTACAGCAAAATAATGGATTCAGAAACATCAGAATTCTTACCAAGAAGCTATAGATAGGAGTGGAAAAGGAAAAAAAACTTACAGTAAAACAGTACAGGTAAACATATAAACACCTAAAATTATTTCTACTTTTCCCCAAAGACACCCTCTCACTTTCCAAGACCTTTGAATTGATGGCTCATTATAAAAAGCAACAGCAGAGTTTCCCCCCTTGAGACTCCACATCTCTGAAACAGTAGCAATGTCAGGAATCCCTTTGCACTTTTCATCATTCTCCCTCCCAACAGTCACATATTTGAACTGTATTTTTGGCAGCAGGCAAGTGGAGTGCAATGAGTCTGTCTCCTGTGTAACCCTGCCTTCCAACTTGGTGACACGTGGTAGGTCTGAAGAGATCCCACCAGAGCAGGATGTCCTGCCCAAAATTAAAAGAACCCATGCATGCATGAGCAGGGTATTCCAGAAGAGAGGACCTCCAGATAGGGCCTGGACTAATAATGTTCAGGAGGTACATAAGCAAGCCAAGCAGGCAAAAGGAAGTTAAAACAATTTATGCTCCAATTACAGCAGCTGAAAAAAAGAATTAAACTATATGCAGAGAAGCCTAAATCTCCAATTACCTACAAGTGAGAAGCTGGAATGTTCCCAGGTTTGAATATGGTAGAGGAAAACTCCTAATGCCACACAAAGAGCCCTACACTGTACCTAGGGAAATGGTTCTATTTGCTCACAATGTATTTCCTATATTTTGCTCCTTGCTTTGTTTCCAGGAGCATCTTCACAAGAAAAATATGACCTGTGATCATTCTGCTACTTTTTCTCCACTGGAAGTCAAAGTCCTCCACCTACAAAATCACAGTTGCTACCAGAGAAGTGCCAGCCATGCCTCTAACTCACACAAACACACGAGAGTACAGAGGGTGCAAGAATCCATGCAAGGGGCCATTTCAATAAAAAAGGAGAGAAGTACAGAACACGTGGGGAGTAGAAAAGCAGAGTTTTTTGAAAAGCATGGTTTTCAAAAAATGCCATGAGGTGGCATTCATGGAACAATCTGCCCTGCTTTGGCTTTAAGACAACACTTGGATGTCTCTACTCACACATAATGTGGATGAGATCCAATCTGTCTCTCTGTACCACGAATCTCTTCACCCACTGACTAATGTGAATGACACCAGTGGAAATCAGCCATCCAGAGTGGCTGCCAAAATTATGAGAGCTTCACTGGCAGCCAGTTATTGAGAGATGGATAAATTATTTGGTTAGAAGCTAATTACACACAGCCTGAGGGGCCTTGTGGTTTGTATTCTGCACAACAATAAAGAGAAATGGGGCTTGGCTGCACTGGGATCAGGAAGCAGACTGCTGGGGAGGCCGTGCAGCCCAGCCCAGGCTCACCGAGGAAAAGCACTTGTAGAGGCCTGAGAGGGGCCCACCTCAGCATCTCATCAGCCAGCAAACACTACAGAATGAAAACCTGACCGACTGAAAGCTGCACGATGTCCAGAACCCAGACCAAACTATCGCACTGCCTTTATGTCAGGAAAGACTAGAAATATATAAACAGATAAACAAACAAGCAAGGAAGCACTTGAAGAGGGTCTGACAGAGATACAAAACCAAAAGCATTTTTAGCCTTCATGTTTACACAGATGTAGCTGAGCTACTGAAAAAGTTCACTAACAGCCATTCTTCATATTTAATTGTGATACTGGTATGTTGCAAGAATATTTTGGGGTTTTTTTCTTTTTTGTTTTTTCTCTTTCAATATCCTATGTTGTCTTAAAACTTAATTGGATTTTACTATTGGAAAACTGTAAAATTCTTCTTTCCTCCAAGTACAATGCTTGTTACTAAATCCATGTGCTCCTGGCATTTCATTTTCACTCCTTAAGGCTTACCACTGCAGGTCCTGTTGTCGGAGTTCAAGGAATAGTGAGCTGGGCAGCCACAGACAAAGCCTCCCACGGGGACTGCCAGGCACAGGTGAGAGCAGTGCCCATTGCTGGAGGCACACTCATTCCAGCCTGCCTGCCTGGAGGAGTGGAACACCAGGATGTCCATAACGTAATCCAAGTGCCCCTGGATGATGGTTCTGTTCTGGCCACTGGTCTTGTTGGCTCGCTCGATGCTGCGCCGGCTCCAGTCTGTCCAGTAAATGTAATCCTGGTACTGGGTCAGGCCAAAGGGGTGAGGCAAATCATCAGCTATGATCTCACGGTCAAGGCCTGTGTCCAAAAGGAGGGGAGAGAAAAAGCAGAATTATATAGGGACCAGCAATCTGCTGTTGAACATGTCCCCTGCCCAGAAAGGTCACCACACAATTACTTTAAAGTTACCATTTCATCATTACAAGAGTAATATAACGTAATGTACAGTGTTCAAGAGGAATCTCAGAGCCAACACAGAAATGTGCCAATCCTGCTTGCCATTCACAGAAAAGAATGTGTTTTACTGAAGAAAAGGTTTCGATTTTGAAAATGTTCAGGGTTCTCAGAAATGTTCTGTCCTTTCCCTCCTTCCTAAAACTGACAGGATCCCTCTCAATTTAATGCAGGATCCTGACACTGTATTTCCAGTTCAGCATCTCTTGCACCACGCTTTTCCCACTGCTCATAAAGAGAAAATTGTTATGAGCTTAATGAAATTCTACACTGCACTATGAGAAAAATTAAATGCACAAGGCTAAACTAACCTGTCTCTGGAATGTCACAACAGGAAGGAGTAGTCAGAAAGTCAAGATAGGAAACAGCTAATTGTGTATACTATGGAAATGTTAAGAGATCTTAAGGAGCAGGACACGGCGGGGGGAAATTACTTCAACTGTGTTTTATCAGCCACTTCATTACCATGGCACCTCCTGCTGTGTAGTCACAGAAAATGAACAGGAGATTATGAAGCAAGAAGCCATTCCCTCTTTGCACAGAGAAGTCAAGGATGCACAGTCCCACACTCTGCCTCTAGCCACAGGCACAGGGAAAAAGAAGTTCTAATGCCACGTCCAGTCCCACATTTCACAGGAAAACATGGAGCTGGCCTCCCCAGCACACCAAAATACATGAGAGGCTGAAGAAAAGCTTTTCTATTACACATAATTCCCATATTGCATTTTCCTGGTTTGATCTTTTTCTAGCTTTGTTCCACTACTGCAAACATACTATTTTAAAAGCAGACTAACTCCTTTAGCTTTAAATACTGGTTAATTATTAAGGCTTAAATACTGGCTGCTGTTAAAGCCAATCGGAATAATTTAGCATACAACAAGGCAGTTCACTCCTACAGATGCTGAGAAGTTAATACTGTGCAAATCTGAAAGGGCCTAGGTCCTCCTCACAGTACCCAGGGACAGTGAAAGAAAAAAATACTCCACCACCATTTAGCTACAATGGGCAGTTTATAAAAGCATCACACAGACCCCAGCACAAGAGAACTCCCCTGCTGATAAGTACCAGCCAGGAAAAGGCCTTAACATGCAGAATACTGGGAGGGGGAAATGCCTGAGGATCCTAACAAAGATTTAAAACCAAATTGTATTAAATTACATGTTGAATAAGCTGTTGTTATCTTGTTGTTGGCTTTCTTTCTACCTTTGTTATGTATTTCCCAGTGCTCTTCAGAGCAGCAAAACAGGACTCTCCAAAACACTGCAAGTTGACATCTTTGTCCTACATATAGCTGGAAATACGTACACCTTGTGTAATTTTAACTTTCTGAGCAACCCAATCACCTACGAAAAAATCGAGGCCTCGCTACCTACTGTATTACATAAACCTGAATTATAGAATCAAACATTAAGGGCATGCGAGGCTGGAAAATTTTATTTTTGTCTTATGATGTGCATCTTTGCATTATTTAAGCAACAATTTGGCACGAGGGAGCTGGAAAAAGCAGCACTGCCCTCAGGATGCTGCCCAGGGCTCTGGGGCTCACCTAACATGTTGGAGGACTCGATCAGGTTGGTGTCCAGGTCGGTCCAGTACAGGCGTCTCTTGGCGTAGTCAATGGTCAGGCCATTGGCACGTCCCACGTTTGGGACCAACGTTGTCCTCTCACTGCCGTCCATAGCAGCTCTGTCAATCTTTGGCTTGCCACCCCACTCAGTCCAGTACATGAACCTGATTAAAAGAACAGAAGAAAGAAAAATAATTGCATTCAATCCAAGGGAACTCAAGTGGAAAAACAAAACAAAAATCCTTAGAAAGAGTAACAGAAAAACAAGAGCTGTGAATTCGAGCAGTTATTGGTATGCTAAATGGGTTTTTTTTCAAAGTACAGGCAAGGAAGTGAGTAAAATTTCCTCATGCTCCCAACATTTTTTTTTTCTGCTTGGACCTGGATTTTCACCATCAAGTTCTGTGTGACAGCACTTCACTAATAACTAATCCATGCATGCCATTTAAGAGGCAGAGGTTGGCAGTTGGGCACCTTCATTTACACCCGGTTATTTAGCAGGGTATTTTCCCACAGCACTAATCTTCTGTTTCTAGTCAGCTGTCTCTCAAATGAAGGAACACAGAAAGGTAGGTCTGCAGGGCACTTCCATTAATAGGTGCCATTGCTCATGTCCACTAAAAGTCAACCAGCTATGCAGTGAGTGTGTTACATCTCAGCCCAGACACACAAAACCGTATGGCGATCCCACTGGAGCAAAATACGAACTATGGCACTCTCATGCTCCCAACATTGCCTCATTTGGAGAAAGGAGAGACTTGTAAATGTTTACATTTTCTTTAGGCACTGCACAGTAGAGTAGGATGTATACTTGAATATTATATATTTGATGGTTAGTTGGTCACTTCTTCCAAAACATAAAGCTGACACTATTCTAAAAACAAGTGAGAGGCAGTTATCCACTGTTTGCACCTTTGGGTGTTAATACCTCTAGTAACAAACCCCTGGGAAGTCTTTCAATTCCAACCAACTGCACAATGGGAAAGGTTGCTTCAAAAACTGATGATCAAGGGGATCTATTCTTTAGACATCAGGAATACTCACTGCATATTTTTCTTAAAAATTTTGCAAGTATTTTGTGTATAAATTTTGGGAGTTGGACATAGCATGAAGCCAAGTGTTAGAATTGCCCCCATGGCAGCAATGCCATGAAAACTTCCATTTGAAGCACAACTATACTGTTAGTATACTTATATAAGTGTACATACATATATATATAAAAGTACACAGCTATACTATTGCTACAAGGAAAAAGCTAAAATGGGCTTTCTGACCCAAGTAATTTTTTTTCTGATCTGTGGTGAACAGATAAAGCATTGAATGATAATTTTCCTTCTGAAAAACCTACTTCCAAGTGTAAAACTAGAATCATCCATAAGAGCCTTTTGTTACAAATGAGTAACTTGATCTGACAATCTGGTGTTGAATTCCCTCTGATGTACTCATCCAGGCAACCCCTGGCACATCAGGGCTGAATGCAATCTCGGATCCCACTGGAGGCAATCACTGCCACCACCTTGTTGAAACAAAGCAGGAGGAACGTGTTCTGAGCTCTGCATTGCTGTAGCTCTCACAGTGTCACTGGGAATGGTGATAATTTCATAACCCTTGTAAATGAAGTTCCCTCATTTGAAAAATAACACAATATTGGTATAACCTCAAAAATGTTTTGCAGTAATTAGTTACTGTCAAGTGAGCATTTCATGGTAGAAGAGCTATTTCAGAAGCTGAATAGTTTGCCTTGCCCCACTCCTTCCCCCCCTCCCTGCTTATTGCCCTACTTTTGCTATTACACTTCAATCCAACTGAGAAGTTTCTTCTCAGAAAGTCTTTAATTTGGGGCACAGGTGGATGCAATTGTTTCCACTCCTTCTCTGTCTCTCTTCCCTCATCCATACAAACTAAAAAGGTTCCCTTATCTGAAGAAACAAACATCTTCCTTATGCTCAGACCATAAACTTCATTCCCCCACCCTCAAATTAAATCATTCAATACCTTTATTGGACCCTAACTTGGGATAAAAAGAATCCTAATTTTTAAAATTATAAATATATTCTTTTCCATGCTGTAGTCCTTTTTTAATTAATGAATTCCATAAACCTCAAACTACTTTGATTCTGTGGTTAATTAAAAAACTAAATATAAATCCCTTTCTAATGAGCTGCTCTGATTTTTTTTTGATAGCATTCATCATGATTATTCAGGACATTAAGAGCGCATTTCTCTACATTACCAGGTTGTATTCCCCAGCTCAGTTCTCTCAGGGTTTGCAGGCAGCGCTCAACTCCCATGGCCTAGAGGAAGCATTACCATGTTGTTTTTGGCTGCTCACAAACCCAGAACAAAACCAGCACGTTACCCCTCGGCAGGGTCCAGCGCCAGCGCCCGGGGACTGTCGAGGTCCTTCCAGACGAGCACCTGGCGGTGCTGCCCGTCCAGCTTGGACACCTCGATGCGGTTGGTGCCGGTGTCAGCCCAGTACAGGTTCTTCCCCAGCCAGTCCACAGCCATGCCCTCGGGATAATCCAGCCCAAACTCCACCACGTGCTCCAGAGCGCTGCCATTCATAAACGCTCTGCTGATGGTCTGCAGGGATACAAAGATACACAGGCAAATTAGAAATTTTACCAGCCTGTCACTGGGATGGTTGTTTTCTTTGTTGCATTTTAAACACTTTCAGATTTTAGACATCTCACAGGAAAGAGGATCTTACAATATGCTACTTATTTGCAAGGCAAACAATGCTGCTATTCAGAAGTAATGATTTACTGTGCTCTGTGAATGTATTCTGTGTCAATTACAATAGCATTTCACTAGGGAAATAAATGGGATAACTAGTCTGGTTGAATTAAGCATCTACATGACAAAGTGACCTTAATAACTCAGTGCCAACTTCGAGGGGGAAATATTTTGGCTCTCCCAGGACTATACAAAAGCATCAATGTTATAGCACGGAACACTATTTAAAGCAGCCTAATGAAAAAATTCAGGACAGAACAGCAAATAGAAGAAAACAAGCAAATGACTGATGAGCTCAGTAGCTTAAGTGCTTCAGTACTGATAGCTAAATTTAATTTCACTAAGCATAACTTCTTCTTGGACTTTTATTCAAAATACTTTTTTAAACTCTTTGCCATCAGCATCAGCCTGTGATAGTAGATCCAGCCAGAATTCTATTTTAGTAATATATGAGAGTTTAGGCATTCCCTGATAAGCCTGGAAGTAAAGGACTAATGTTAGAATAGTAAAGAATTATTTTGGCAAACATGGGCTACCTTTCTATGTCCTCAATATTATCTGCACACACTCCTCATACTCACAACCAACCAGAAGTTAATAAAACCCCCGATTTTTGTTTACTTCCCAGTTTGAACACATCCTGCTAATTACACCAGTTTGTGACAGCACCCAGCAGGGAAGTTTATATCTCAGTCTTCACCTGTATCCCTTACACAGCTCAAAAGAATACCATGCCTAAAGAGTTCAGCCAAGTCACCTCTTGCAGACTCAGTTAAACTGTGTTTTTAACTTTTATGATTCTTCAGTTGCAAAAGTCTGTAAGTTATTGTTGGCACAGACCTCAAGTAAGTTGCAGAAAATGTAATCAAAAACTACACTCTTTGACGTACCCCTTGAATTTTGTAAACCCCATTTGTCAACCCACACTTAAGAATTTCAAGAAGCTTGTAACAGATTAATAGCCAATATGGAATAAATCTCTACCTTCAGTGAAATGTCAGTCCAGTAAATGCGATTGTCTGTCACATCAAAATCCAGAGCGGAAGCTTCCTTGACCCCAGTGAGCGGAATAGCAACGTTGTTATTGTTGGTTTCTAGAGAGATGCGTCTGATGTCTGCTCTCCTGGAAAAGAGCAGGAAAGCCTCTGGGACGATGCAGGTCCTCATGTCACTGATGAGCTCCAGGCCGATGGGGCAGGCGCAGCGAAGGCCTTGTGGTCTGTACAGACACAGGTGGCTGCAGCCGCCGTTGTCCTCTGCACAGGGGTTGGTACCTAAGCAGGCAGCAAGAGGAAAAGCAAGCACTGCAAACTGACTGCAGGGAAAACGTGAAGCTAGTCCTCATGTGCATCAGCAACACTGTGAGTCCTCCAAGTAGATTTTCTCCTCATATTCTCTGACCAAATTATGTTTCATTTATTTCCTATAAACCCTGACTCTCCTTGACTGGAAAGCCTGTGATTGTTTTGCTTATGCCATGAAACAAACTCGGCATTAGGGAAAGGGATCAGGGCTTCAACATCTACTGGTGATCCCAATTCCCAGCACAAGCACAGAATGCACGGTAACCAACTGTTCTGTTTCTTTTACAGGACACTGCTCCAGCTCCATACCCCCACATTCCTGCAGGTAAAAAACGTGCAGAGCTATTTTCACCTCCATTCCATGGTCTCTCCTCTCCAGGATGCAAGTGAAGCAGCTCTTTGCAATACTCACTTGTGTACCTGCACACGCTGGAAATTGAACCACTAAGAGAGGCTTGGCACTGAGTTCAATTGGTCAAACAGCTGGAAAGAGGGCTGTGTTTAAAGTACATGCTCCTTGGGGTATCAGCCACACTCAGGTACAGCTCAAGTACATTTGACTAGTTTCCTGCAGTACAATCCAGACATGACAGCGAGAAGCTGAAAGCCTTCTCCACACAGCAGGAAATTCAGGTACTGTGATGAGCTCTGTGATGCTACAATTACACTGCTACCAGTCACTGGATAGCCTAGGATAGGCAATTTATAGCTTGATGCTGCTTTTTTACACCACAGACACTCCAGGGCAGGAAGTACTTCAAGATATTTTTAAAGATAATTTTCTAGTATTAATGTGAAAAGTACTGAACAGACTAAAACTGGCTCATTATTTGCTTTTGCATACTGGGAGCATATGTTCAGCTTGATATTCTTCCAAGCTGAAGAACACAGAACTGAAGCTCCTCACAGAATACCTAACCCACGCCACCCGCCTGCAGTTGCCACGCCACAGGACTGCACTCTGCGCATTTCTAACACTCTGCAGAACAGCACTGCTGACATTTTCTCTGTCACTCCCCCTTGCCTGATGAGCAGGTCACTCACCGATGGTCTGGTGGACGTTGGTGGCTTTCAGGCCCATCAGGTCGGGCAGCTGATCGATGATGATCTCTCTCTCTGCCGTGCGCTTGTGCACGCGCTCAATGCTCCGCCTTTGCCAGTCTGTCCAGTAAATGTAGTCTCCCAAGAGAGTGAATCCAAATATATGAGGCAGCTTGTCCTCCACCAGAACTCTCCTACCAGTTCCATCAGCATTCATCACCTATGAATATACACAAACACAAGCTTGTTAGGTATATAGAATAAATCTGCCACTATTTGGCAGATTAACAAACTAGCTGCTCCATGCTCACACACCAAATTAAAAAAGAATCTCCTATCCATTATAATGCTATGTGTGTTACGCAGTACCCTAATAAAAAAGAAGAGACTGTTTATTAACAGGTACTTTTTACTCTAAGAGCCTTATTTATAAGGCTAGTCTCATAAGCAGATCATAATGTGAAATTCTGACACAACACTCGTTACCTTTGCTTTAGGAACTATTATTATGTAATAATAGTTATGCCTGCTACCATTTCTGACATGAGTTTTGGTTTCATTTTACACAAACTAAGACAAGTTTACAATGGCCAAGGAGTTCTGGCTCAGCATCTTGTAGTCCACAGTTCCTCCCAAGTGAGCTTTGCCCAGATTACAGAGAGCATTAAGAGGAGACCCCACATAAACACTGGGAGGTAAACAGCAAAAAAGATCTACAGAGTATATTCATATTCCCCAGTCTGAATAAGGAACCAGTATTACATTCTTCAAAATTAAGTACGGTAATTTTTTTACTACAAGGAACAGCAGCAGTCTGAAAATAATTGCATGTCTTTGATCAAGCCACTTGAATTTACTGTGTCATTTTTCTCTACTGCTAAAAAGGAGTAATACCTAACTTCTTCAGTGAGGCACTGAAAGGATTAATTAAACATATGCATGCATGTTCAAATGATCAAGTACCTTATGAATGCCAAGTATTATTATAAAATGTACCACAATGACAGGAGTGAAGAGTCCTGTGTCTTAAGAGAAGCTTAAAAATGATCCAGTGCTGCAATTTTTCAGAAAAAAATCCTTCTGAAATATTTCTACTTGTTTCAAGGTTATAGCTTAAGTTTACAGCATGTATACCACCCTTCCAAACCCAAAAAAAAATCCCCAACCAACTTTAATGTAAAAACTTTCCGAAACAATGTGATTCACAAAATCCAACGTAGCATACTAATCCCTGAAACATTAAAACATCCTTCCCACCACCCAAGGATGTTCTAAGTAAAGGACTGGAAAAGGAGTGATTTATTAAACCAGTGTTTTCAAACCTCTCTCACTTATGGAATTAAGATAGCCACAAACAAATTTAAATCATTTCCCGTCCTTCCCAAAGCTCAAACCCAAAGGATTGTGCAATGGGAACCTTCAGGACCAACTGGTTTAGTAATTCAGACTAGACCAATGACAGTTGGTGGTCAGATCATGAGAAATGTAAGGGCTACTTTGGAGGAACTTCTCCCCAAGCACACGAGAAGAAAGGAACGGAGAAACAGAACTGAAACACACACCTTTCCCAGCATACAGTATAATGTACACATTAACTAAATATTTATGAATTCCCTAAAAATGTGGAAGAAATGCTATAACCTTCACAATAATTCAATTTCTCCCTAAAACTATTTCTTGTCATAAACTTCCTGACATTTCAGCACTTATTTTCGGTATATTAAAATGGATATCTGAATCGTAATGTGCACATTTCCTACAGAAAAATCAAAGGGGCTCTGCATATTTGCTGGATTGTAGGAATAAGCTCCATATTTACGTTTTAAGAAAGGCTATAATTACTTTATGGAATTAGCTTACCAAAAACCTTCAGTCTAGCAGAGCATACAGCATGCTTCTAGAAATGCATTAATGCACATGCATCTCAAAAATAATGACTTGTCTGTGGTGACTTCTTTCCCCCTCCCCCTTGAACTACAGAGATAAGCCATTTGTTTGCAACTAATTAATACAAGGCAATTAGTTGCAAATTAAGCAGACCAAGAAGATATACAGAATGGAAGGTTGTTGCAAAGTGAACCAACTAAAACCACACAGTAAAAAGCAATAAAACATCACCACCACAAAGCAGCATTTTTAGAAATTACATTTTTTGCCTGGTATTTATAAAAGAAAGAAAATTCTCTTTTTAAGGGGGTGCTTAACTACTGGCAAATAGAATTAGTTGGAAAGTGTGTGGTGTGAGATGAACTTTCTTTGGCAAACTTTAAAGCGAGAGCTGTTCAAATAACCTTCCCCCTATACTGAAAAGAGTCAGGAAAAGAGAAGGGAGGACTTTAGTATCTGCTTTTAATTGATTTTTGGTTTGACACATAAAGGCTATTTTGAAAGAGAACTTTACATCTCCTACACAAAACATGCACCTTTCTGAAAGTACTTACACATACCTGCCACCCTGCTCCCACTGCAATTTTACCTGAGCACATCTTACAATGTTGCCTAATATAAACACCTGCCCATCAGCAGCCAGCTACCACCACTTATTTATTTGTTTATTTATTTATTTATTTATTTATTTATTCAGTTATTTCCATGGCTTCATGTTGTCTGCAGTGACCTTGGCTGCATGTCAGGTGATTTCAATAGAATTACATCCATTGGCTACAGAATCAGAGTTTGGTGTAAGGCAGAACAGAAGAGGCAAGGGATGTAGGGATGATACACACAAGATTAAAAAGGAAAATGGAACAACCACTTATCAACCAGTTTTAAGGGATTTCAGCACCATCTTTTCACATACTGAAACTCAGACTACAACCAATTCCCAGCCCATAGTCCTCAGGATTCCTTCTCCTTCCCCATCTCCACATGGATCAGCTCCTTACAGTGAAACCCATCCCCACAGAATCCCACATACAAGAAACACACCTTCAGCTGCTCTGAGGCAGTGTCTCCTGAGGTTTATGCTCCTTTTAACCACAATGTGGTGTGAGTTTCACATTCTGAGGCCATTCTGAATACTGCAAACCACACTGAGAATATAGGCTACAATAGGAAACAGATGTGGTGTAACCACAAACACCACCTTTACTGAAAGAGTGAGTAGTTCCATAAAAAACAAAATTTAAAAGCGCAAAAATTAAAAAGTCTCAGAAAAAATACCAGATATCCTGCTTGTAGAATAAGGGCTTTGTTTATCCTAAAACAATAATGAATGCAAACCTATGGCCTCATGAAAATACAGCTTATTCAAAGTAAGTGAATTACTGCTGAAAATATAGTCACATTTTAAAATGCTGTACTTAATGACCGGCATGAACAATAAAATAACAACTTTGAAGCATTACTTTTAATTTAAAGTACAGACTGGAAAGCACAGTGACATATTCTAAGGGTCTTTCTTGTTATCAGATACCTTGCATTCAATTCACTCCTAAGTACCCGTAATCACTGTGATAAATAGGCTAATGCACTGAATTTACCTTTTTGATAATCTGGGATTTGAATGTACAGTAGTTTAAACTTGTCACCTGACTGCTTTAAGTCTCGAGTTTCATCATTAACTCTATCTCATTTATGAAATCGTGTTCAGCTCGGCTTAGGGCTCGTGCTGGGACGCTGGCAGAACTGTGCAGACGAGCAGCCCCGCAGGTGCAGTGCAGCAGAGGCTGAGCAGATGTGCCCTGCTTTGTGCACAGCCCTGAGGAGGTGCCAAGCACAGAAAGCTCCTGTCCCCATCGGGCTATACTTACACCAATATCAAACATAAGAGCCCAGCCCTACAAGGTGTCAAGACTGAGATGAAGGTGACAGAGTGCAAACCATTACCTTGCATCTTAACTCATAAGCACGGTTGAATTTTCAGTATAGAACCACAGAATCATAGACCAGCCCAGGTCTATGGCCCTTGAAAAATCATCTGGTCCAGCTTTTGGTGGGTAAGGAGCTTAAATGAGATTATCCAGCATCCTGTCCTGTTATATCTTGAAAGCTCCTAGTGATGGGGAGGGACCCCACTACCTGCCTCAATAAAATATTTCTTTCTTGCATTAAGATGAAACCTCCCTTAGTGCAACTTGTGCCGGTTGCCCCAGTCCTCTCCATGTGGCTCCATGTGCTGGGAGAGCCTCCATCCTCCTTGAGTACTGGAATAATGCGAGCCTTCTCTCCTCCATGGAGAAAGGACCAAACCCCTCTGTCTGTCCTTGCAGGGAGAGTTCTCATCATTCCTTCAGGCATTCTCCATTCTCTCTCATCATTCCTTCAGGCATTCTCCATTCTCCCTGTGACTCTGCTGAACTCTGGGGACCAGAGCTGGACACAGCTGGGTGCAGCATGACAAGCACTGAGTACAGTGGGATGCTCAATGTCCCCACGGATGCAGCCCAGGATCCTGTTTCCCTCACTGTACAGCAGCACACTGGCATGATTTGCCCTCAGTAAACCTGGGTTGGCTTTTCCCCATCTCCTGCTTCCTTTGACTTGCAGGTTTCTAGAGAACTCTTTCCAGGGACTGGACTAATAAGTAAGGTCTGCAGCTTCCCGGGTCCTCTCTTGGATGTAGCTGTAAATGATCAGGGAGCTGGTTAAGTATCATGCACACTGAGCTCTTTCTCTGGCTGACAAGAACAGAGGAAGTCAACAATCAATGAAAAGTCATAAACAACACCTTGTAACACTAACTTCAAAAAATTTATTATGAGCATGGAATAGGCCTGTGTGATGGACTGTAAGTCCCCAACTACACTACATGATGTTGCTGGAACTTTATTTCTTTCCCAGACACACATCAGTAAAACAAAAACCCAACTGCCCCAAAACAAACAGCTCTTCCAAGTAAAATCCATACGGTCCTCTAATTTCAGATACAAACATTTTACAACAGATTAACTTCAACCTAAGCCCTGGTTTTTAAAATCAACAGCCTGGCCATTTTTGGACAAATGAGAGACACCTTAGCCATTATTGGCTCCTGAACTTCAGCATCTTTAGCAGCACCAGCTCACTGATCTTCAGAGAGGCCAGAGACCTCACTGAACAGGCAGGCTCTCAATTGCTCTGCTCAAGTACTGCTGCCATCACTGCCCCAGCTCCACAAAATTTCTACCAGGCACCACAGCTGGAAAGCATCTCCCCCCACCGAGTCACAGGAAGGATGCAATTGCAGCATTCATCTTTCTCCTGAAAGGCTAAGGAATTAGAAAGCCTTCTGACCCCGTGCTTTGCATGTCACGTGTCCCACCAGTGCAGAACACACTGGCTTGTTGTTTCCTTGGAACACGTTGAAATATACTCTGGATATATAGTTATGGTTTACCTTACAGCATGCACAAACCCCCTGACATTTGGCACAGGCTTCTATGAAGGAAATGTCACCCAAAAAAAAAAAAAAAAGAAAACTCTTCTGAGCAGACCTTAAATACTTAAGTCATTCTAAAGACAACTTGGGTTTCTTTGAGTAGTTTAAAACCAGCAGAAAATCCTCAGAAAGCATTACCACCTTCACAATTCAATATGGGTCATCCTAATGCACCACAGGAATAGATACAACTTAAAACAATGAGGTAGAAAGGTGAATTTCTCATGAGTTTGATCATTAACACCGATCTGCTGAAGATGATTGCAAGGAAGCATTACTGTAGAACACCCTGAAATACTGAATTCAATACAATTATCCCAGATATTCCAACATACCATATTGTGCAAGGCTTGCATTATACCTGAAATAACTTAGAAATACTCACAGTCAATGCTGAGTTACTTCAGCCCTGATTATCCAGAGGTAAATACTTACAGGTGCTGTTTGATGCAACAAATAACAACTCAGTTATGGCACTGCTAATCAGGGATATGACTGTTCATTGTCTGCCTAAATGTACATGAACCTTGCTTTATAAGGAAAGTGAAAACCAACACTACACTCATTAGATGTATTTAGTTAAAGAAAAAAAAGGAAACTGGAGCAGCATCTCTCTTAAAAATAACTCTAAAAGATAGCTAGAATGCCTTCTAATCATTACATTTGCATTTTTTCAGACTGGGTTTGAGAACTATCTTACCTCTTGAAGCAACAAAAAACAGACTGGAATGATTTTACTGCTATGACTGCAGCAATATTGTATAATTAACACATGTATTTACTACAAAACAGCTGCTCTAAGAGAGAAACAAAGGGATATCTTGCCTAAATTTCCAGTTTATTCGTCTTCCCTCTAAAAAAAGTCTTGATCAACTATACTCTCTTTAAGTGAACAATTGAAACTTTCAACTGAGTTTGAAGTAATTATTCTGTCAGTGTCATTAACTTACTTTTAAGAGCATTTCCCCATAATTTTAAAATGTTAAGGAATGTTTTTGATGTGAAATGGGAAGTCATCTCTTCATTGCAGTGAAATCCTGAGGACTCAGCAGAAGGGATCCCTCAAACCCTTTCTATTTGCTTCAGAAACCAAATGCCTCCAGCCAACTCCATGATTTCTTACTGTTAATTGTTTTCTAACAGCCATTAACAATTTCTAATTTAACAGTTCCTCAGCACTCTCAGTTCCCTTTAGAGCTCTAACAATTTTTCCAAAGAATTCAAAACATATTTTTTCTGAGCATGGATAACATTCCTAATAGGACTGCAGTGAAGATAAATACGTACAAACAGATTAGAGATTAACTTCATAAATACCCTTTCTATCAGGCTACAGACACTGCTATAAGCTCATTTCTTTCACAATAGCACAACTTTCTTAGCTCACTGATCAATGTCAACAGCAGAAATGTTTTCTCTGCGATGGAATTTAATTTTAGAAACAATTGGTTCAGATTTTAATGAAATGGCTCAAGTCAGGTAAAGTGACAAGTAGGCAAGGAAAGGATTTTAGAACCATTGTGGCAATCACATGTGACATCTCCTAGGCAATCTCATGCAACTCAGAGAACCCTTTGCATTTGAAAAGAACAGGATAAGACAAAAAAATGAGCCAAACTGATGAATAAAATGAGAAGAGAGATTTTCAAGGGGAGAAAAAAGAAGCTCCTCTGAGAAGATTCAGTGGTAAAATAGGTGACTAAAAATGCTTTGCTGCAGAGATTAATTTTGGTATGTAATCCATAGGGTGGAGTGGCAGCAGCCAGGGAGTGTTCTGTTACCTGGTCATGGGCTGTGGGGGTAACAAAGAAAGCTCATGACTGCATTTTGCAATGTACTGTTGAGCAACTGAGACCTGTGGGCAACTACACAACTCTGCACAACGCAAACCAGACTAGCCAAGACCAACCTGAACCCTCACAGTGGGATTTGGGCAGTTTTACAAGATTAATTCTGGCATAACAACTCCTGATGTTCTTGCATATGGGCAAAAGCCTCTGTGCTCTTCTTTCCCAAGGCTCTTTCTTTCAGTGCCTTGCCCCAGAAACTTATTTTTCATTTGTTCTCTACCTAACCTGATGCTTTCCAGACTTCTTCATAAACAACTATAATTGATTTTTTTATAGAGGGAAAAAACATGGTAACTTCTCTGCTGCTTCACCAAGTCCAAGTGGTTCAGGGATAGTCCAGTGAGAGGTTTAGCCAGTTATGAGATACTTTTCATTCTTGGAGGCAGTAAGCTTTAAGCTTGATTTAACTGCCCCTATTCACGAAATCAATTCCAAGAGTCTTGCATGGCCAAGAGCTTGGTTTTCCACCTTTTTCCACAGACTCTTTGCCACGTTACAAGATCATGCATGGTACCAGAAAAGATGTTCATGTTAAGAGTACAAAATCTCACAGCAAAGTAAGCAGCCTGTGTGAAGAAAGCTAAATAATCTCACAGCAAAGTAAGCAGCCTGTGTGAAGAAAGCTAAATAATTATTGAGAGGGATTGCAAGGTCACACGAATACGTCCAAAGAAGCCCAGGTCCAAGATCAGTACGAGGTTTTGTACAGTAATGCAGCTTAGCTTGTGAAAAGGCAGGCTGGGGGGAAAGCCAGAATTTTGGAGAGTAAGGAATAATAGTGGACTGCCAAAGAGTACTCAGCTGAATCAGAAACAGATGACAGCTCAGTATCTCTTCACACTGCTCCCAGCTTGCCATGAAATATTTGAAGAATGTCAGAGTCAGGTGAGCTGATGGCTGGGTTTGAGGGATTTCTGGGCTCTCCCTTAGGTAACCGATACTGGCTGCCAGTAGAGGCTTGTTACTTTCTAGGTGAGACACCTGCATAAACCAAAATACAATTTCCTAACTCCAACGTGAAAAATCTGGGAAGCATGTACAACGTCTGGGTGTAGATCCAACAGTTACACTCCATGGGGACCACAGGGCTTTCTGAGTTACCAGCAGCAAGCCAGGACTGCTCATCTTTTAGCAAAGGGTGTAAAAAAAATCACTGAATTCCCCATGTGGGCAGTGAGCACAACTTTCTGCTCAAATGTGTCTGGAGTGTGGGTGCCTGCCTCTGACATGGCCATTCCGGGCTCTCCTTCGAGGTAACAGAAAAAAAGAGGTGCTTTTAGAGTAGGACTCACCTAACCTACCCTAAACATTTACAGTGTGGAAGGGCTGACTTTTAACATTTTTTATAAAGGCAGCAGAAGGAACTTAACTGAGCTGAGTGCCTCTACATCTCATTAGGTGAAAACCAACTACAGATTTCAGGATGAAATGCAGATCTAGGACACAAGAACAATTTTAAAACTGAGTGTCAGTCTTCACATAATTTTTAGGACAGTAATTTTTTCTTAGGAAAATACCATGTTTGGTGGTCAGATCAGAGAGTCAGGTCACTCTTGGGCAGGAGTTCTGGCCATATCTCCCAAAAAGCTTCCCTTGGCAGCCTCTTTGTGTTGGGGGGTGCTGGGCACCTCTCCCTGTCCCACAAAGTGTGACAGTCTGTGGACACCAGAGCCCCCAGGACTTCTCAGAGAACTCCTCAGCTCAAGTGGCTTGTAATGTAAGGTCTCAATAATCATACTTTTCACATCTCAGTTTTGTTTAGCTATTCTCAATTTATCAAAAGCAATAATAATATTCCTGATTTGAAACCAGCACGGATGTTTTAAATGTTTCTTCTTTTTTATTTTTGCATTAAAACAGCTGGGGGTTGACTAGATGATCTTCAGAGGTCCCTTCCAACCCTAAAAAATCTATGATTCTGTGAAAAGGTACATCTTTAAATGACAATTCCATAGCCCCATGTTCAAAAGCCAAAGGAAATAAAGGAATTTTTTTAATAGTAATAAGCTTACAATGCCAGGAGATCCTGACTCAGCATTTGGAGTCCATGACAAGGGACCACTCAAATTCTTGTATCTGGTTCTCCCACAGCCAAGAGACCTAACTAGTATGTTGTCTGTGGCTGTCATTTGTTTGCTTTGTAATATAGTTTTACTATCTTGGTCAGCATCACAAAATTTAATTCTTCCTTAACTTCATTCAGAAGTTCAAAAGAAACCTCTGAAATGAAAATTACACCAAGTATAAATTAATAGTGTTTAAAAAAAAAACAAACAGATCCTTACTCTACTACTAATTTTAAAAATCTGTAATTTTTCTTAATGCAGCCTTAGCAGGTGTTAATAGCTGGAAATTCCCTGACAAAGTAAGCTTTAAATTTCTGAAACTGGGATGGAGCACAGGGATCTGCTTCTACCCTCTACAGCACACACTTGTTTTTTGTTGAATGAAATTCCCCAGTGCCACAACTACACAAACCAAAATTAAACAGCAAAGCAACTTTAAGTATTTGTTTCAACTACCTTACTTTTCATGCCGGCAAAAGTTTAATGCAAGTGCACAAAAGCAGCTGTGTTCAAGAGCTGGGAATACAATGGATTCCGCTTCTCACTTTTCAAACCTGAGCTTCAGGTAGGGGTAGGATCAAGCTTGCAAGTCATCAGCATTTCACAGTACAAAGCAACGTATGAGACAAAAATTCTCAGTCAGAAAATAAATGGTGAATACTTAGAAAACAAAATTTCCTTATTAGGGTGGCAGTAAAATTGAGGGAGTTGTCATCGGAGGAAAATGTAGCCCTGCAATTTCAGGATTAGAATATGAATTAGAGCATACTCTAGATGCCAAACTATTAGCTCTGAGGTCAAAGACAAAAAGGTCCCCTCTCTTCAAGATTTCTGTGCTCTAAAAAGTCTTAGCAGCATCTGCTTTCTGTTGTCCAGCAAGGCTGGGTTCTGAACACTTGTGTGTACTTAAGCTGAAAAAACAGCAGGATGTAATACTTTCCATATTAATCACGAGGATTAGAGACAGTAATGCCAGGCACAGCTAATAGATTTGGGAATGCACAAACACTTCAAGTTAGAGCTGCACTCAAAAATCACTAGATAATGGCTGGATCTGAGCAGGAGACAGATCCTTTTTTCCACTCACCACTAGTAGGTGTTAGTGGGTGTCATCTCCAGCTCCGAGAATGGAGAACAGAAGAGGATGAATAAAGAAAAATGAAGCAAAGACTGAAAAACTATGAGAAATCAGCCATATCATTATGACTTCCCCTTAACACACACAGCCACACAAGCATGCAGCCATTTAGAATTGCTTTATCAATACAAGCTTTGCTGACCATTTAAAAATCCAACCTATGCCTTAAAACAGGTAGCGTACGTGCCAGGAACACAAATTTTCACTTGAGCAGGAAAACACAAGACCAATTCAACAGAGCAGATCATACATTTTTAACCTCATAGCGCGGCAGGAAAATGCTTTAAACCTGTAGCAAGTCAATGAGAAATCTTCCCCACTGGTAAGCACAATAGCAGCCATCCATTTCAATAGAAGTTTATCAGCAGTGAAACCTGACCGAGATAAATGACGAAGCTGTTGAGCCACAGCCTGCTTCTGCCTGCTGCAGGCTGCCAGATAAAATGGGAACAAAAGCTCCCTGCTGTACCCCCTACCAGTCTCCATTAACCCCTGCTGATGCTTTATTATCGTCTGGGGGCTCCAGAGCAGCATTGCATGAATCAGTGGGTAAAAAAATAAATAATAAAAACTCATATGTAGCACAAACAAACCAGAAACATGGCTTGCAAGAAACATTCAGTTTGGTAGCACTGCAATTAAATAATAGTTCTGAGGAATTCCACATGCAAAGGCAAAAAAAAAAAAAAAGAAAAAAGCACAAAGTCTGTAAAATCATGTATGAAAAACTACTTAAAGGCAATAGAGGCAGGTACACAAATGTGTTTCTCCTGCTTTTAGCCCCCTTTCCAACTATATACAGACACATGAAGCAAAGCAGGGACCAGGCATATATTCTGATGCCTTCATGTCCAATTCCAACTTTCATCTTGGATCCTGTCACAAATACCTTTCTCTGTTGCACCTACAGCAGTGTCCTTTCTTCAAATATAAGTTTAAAACATCTACTGAAGGCCAAGGCATCTTCTATTACACTGATTTAAAAAATGGATGGTGAGGACACGGAAAGTATAGCAAATCTCCTGAAGATTCCTGGTTGCCACAGGAGAGTAGGCAGTGTGAGCAAATGGAAAGACTTGAAACATTAGTAATATTTTCACTATCCTAGATTTAGATAGGGATCTACATTTAGCAAAGGCCACCTGGTTAGTTAACACCAGAGGCTCTACCAGTCGAGCTGGCCCTGCCCAATCAAAACCTCCACGCACTTCAGGAGAGGATAAAGTCCCTGTGGTGCCTATGAGGAATGTGCTAGGGAAGACAGTTTGGATCAGCCCTGCCTCAAGAAAAGGCAAACTCATCCATGGGATTGTTTTTGCTCAAGGACCTGGGAGCACTTGGTGGGAGATGCAGAGGGACAGGGAAACACAATGTGCACCTCAGGGGGATTTGATTTTTGGGTGAGAACAGTNCGATGTTGATTTGTACAATGGATTCGATTTTTGGGTGAGAACAGTCTGCGATGTTGATTTGTACAATGGATTCGATTTTTGGGTGAGAACAGTCTGCGATGTTGATTTGTACAATGGATTCGATTTTTGGGTGAGAACAGTCTGCGATGTTGATTTGTACAATGGATTCGATTTTTGGGTGAGAACAGTCTGCGATGTTGATTTGTACAATGGATTCGATTTTTGGGTGAGAACAGTCTGCGATGTTGATTTGTACAATGGATTCGATTTTTGGGTGAGAACAGTCTGCGATGTTGATTTGTACAATGGATTCGATTTTTGGGTGAGAACAGTCTGCGATGTTGATTTGTACAATGGATTCGATTTTTGGGTGAGAACAGTCTGTGATGTTGATTTGTACAATACTGAATGACACTGCCACTGCATGCCATAGCTCCCATGGCACTGAGGATTGACTGCTCCAGACACACCATTCATGAGCTCCTCATGCAATCTGCAACCAGCCAACATCACAGCAGACCTCCTGCCCTGGAAAATGTTTGGGACAGACAGAATCCACAGTCGTGGAATAAATGAACTCAACAGACATCTTGGGGGGATGGCCATTGACTACAGAAATGAAACCTATACTTGTGTGTGTGGGTATGTATACATATATATATATAAAAATACACCCATACAGATATATATGGAAGGAGTAGGACCGACCTGGGTATGATGTACATGGTATAGAAAAAGGGGTAGGAAATGTCCTGATTCTGGCCAGGACAGGGCTAATTTTTGCAATAGCCAGGAGGGGGCATGGCCAGGACCTGGGGGTTATTCTGTACCACCTTAAGTCACTGCTGGGAGTGGGGAAAAGGGACTCTCTTCCAGGGAGAAGGGGTTCCTTCCAATTGAGGAAATGTGGCAGAGGGAGAGGGAGCTATCCAGTACTGTCTATTGTCAGGGGATCCATGTGAATCACTTCTTTCTGTTATTCCTATTGTGCTGTTACTGTTAACTTTCTTATAGCATTGCTGCTTTCAGTAAATTATTCTTATCTCAACTCTTTTGTGCCTCCAATTCTCCTCTCCATCCTGCTGCAGAGGGGAGAGGGGGTTTGGGGGAAGTGAGAGGTGCATGGTTTGGAGAGTCTCGGTGGAAGCACTAAATTGCACCATTCCTAAAGCATGACAGGTGTGGACAAAAAAAACCCAACCTACCTCAGACTGAACCATTCTCTTGGATGGACTCCCCCACTTCATCCCACAGACCCTTCCATGCTTTCCTAATTCCAGTAGCCATATTGAACATGTGTGCTGTCCACTACCAGGATCACTGATTTTCAACCCCTTTTTGCCCCTCTGAAGTGCAGGCAGCAAGCAGCAATATCACAGCTAAGGAAGAGCGTGACAGAATGGCCTCAACACAGGAGAAGAGAGGCACTATGGGTTCAATGCAAAGGTCTGCCCATGCCAGTATCCTTTCTCAGAGAATAATCAACTCCTACAGAACAGTGTAACAAAGGAAATGCATACTGAAACTTTTCAAGAAGACTCCTTCCTTCTACAGCAATTTACAGTTCAGGGATTTGTGGTTCAGAGGCAATTCTATTTGCCACTAAAACGCACTGTAATTCCCTTGCACAAACTTACCCAGTCTTGCCAGTAACACATGTAAGCTTTTATCATCTACAGCCATTTCTAAAATCTACCACATGCTGTTTGAAGAACACCATCTACTTTCATTAGTTCTGCACCCACCACCTTATAGTAGTTACAAGGACCAATTTCTTCTGTCAAAAAAGGTGTGTGTGGGGAAAGTGTTGGGTGTCAAACACATAATTTTATAGATCTATGTCACATATGCCTAAAAGAGCACCTTCAGCAATTAAAAAAATTCAAACCCACATCCTCAAGGAAAACTGAAATCCAAAAGCACCAAAGAAAAACTGTGGGAGAACTTTGTTGCTTTAAAGGTTTTAGCTGGACTGTTTCAAGATTTACTGCATGTTGATAAGAGTTAACAAACATTAACTTTTTATAAAAAGCAGCAGCAGTAATATAACTCTAACACTTGGAGACATAGGAAAAAATAACTAGCAATTCTGAAATCTTAGGGTGATAAATCTTCTCTGATGCCCTGCATTGATGTTACATGACAACCTGGAACAAACTCATTCTGCTGGCTTACGCTGATTTAAGAACAATGAAATGGAAATTGTCCCAAAAGCCTTTGTGCCAAATCAGATATCTTCTGTCCTGCCACAGACACTGTAATGTTGGCATAAACATTCTATGATGTGTTCTAGCCAGTCTGACAATATTGCAGCAGTGAGCTCATGCCCGATCTAGATGAAAATTTCTGCCACAAACTGATCCAGCACTGAATAGAATTATTATTAACGAATAAGGAATCTCAGTGTTCTGGCAAACATGAGGTGAAGAATGCCTAACCTTCCTTTTGCAAAATAAATTCAAGGCCAAGACAGCATCAGGGCTGAAGTGCTCAATCTGTTAGAAACAAATCTCTAAACATCACTAAGACTATTTTCTCCTCTTTTCTCAAAGCTGGTGCAATATTAGGTGAATTACAGACTATAAATTTTGTTTTCAGGACAAAGAAAACTCTGCTTCCTGAGGCTCTCCCAAGGAGGGCTTCAAAGCAACTCACCTTGCAGGACTGGATTTACTGTGGCTCTGAAGGAGAACAAACAGTTATGTGACCTTCCAGCACATGACTACGACTTCACCTTGACTTATTTGTGATTAGATAGAAGTAAAAACAACTTTGTAAGGCTAGAAAAGATATTGTGCCTAATATGATAAGTGCTAAAAGTTATTTGCAACAGTTAGGAATCAATAAGCAAAGCCGTAATTCATCAAAGGAAGGCAAATCTACCAGGATATAGCATAGCTAGATGGTGCTACTGGGCACCAGTAGTTGTCAAATCTTCTGTTTCCAACAAAAGCTCTTGACAGCAAACTGATCAAATACTAAACAATACTATTTTCTCAAATACTGACAGATAATAAATGTCAAATTTGTTTCATAACTATTACACAACAGAATAAATGCAAGATTTTCAATGTGGGAGAGAAGAAAAGGTGCCTTTTTTTTTAAATTAAAGGTTTCAACAGGACATGTCAGAAAGAAAGGAAAATCTATGCCCTGGCAGAAACTCTCATAAAACAACGGAGATGCAAAGTACAGAGGATTTCTGGAAGTAAAAAAAATTATATGTGAAATACGATTTATTTCTTTAAAATACGTCTTACTAGGATCCAAAGGATCCTATGTCTTACTAGGATACTAGGATCTGAGCAATGCAAAGAATGAAAGATGTTTTTTAAATGACAAGCACTAAAACCCAGTAAAAAGCTTTTTCCCCTGATGATCTAAGAACTGACTTATTTAAAGGACTTACCACACATTATTACAAAGTGAGCTCTGCTACATGGATATAATTTCTATTTTACATAAAAAATGAGGGAAGAATAGCGAGTGACTTGCCCAAAGGCTGAGAAGAACAGAGTTGTTTCTTAAAGCACAACTCAACCACCATGCCATTGCCCTCAGAATATGAACACCTAGAAAAGTAGAGCTACGTTCTATAACTTCCTGGAATAAAAGATGTTGGTTCAATTCCAAACCTCTATTTTGTCCGTTTTGGCATCTCCCCAGTATATTTTGCTTTCTGCATAATCCAGTGCCAATCCATTTGGCCAGCCAAGCGAGGTGTTCACCAGCACAATTCTGTCTGAGCCATCCAATGCTGCCCTCTCGATCTTTGGGATTTCTCCCCAGTCAGTCCAGTACATGTACCTGCAATGAAACAAAATCTTAATAATCCAAACCTTCCATATTCTTATAGCTACTTCTGCACTACTTTTGTCCAAAAACCACATAGCATGCAGAAAGCTACATTTCTAAACCACAAGTATTTCCTTATCTAGGTAAGGATGCCCAAACCATTAGGAAAGAATTGCCAAGTAAACACTGTTCCTTTACACAAAATTCCTGTATCAGTCTGCTCAGCAGGACAGTATAATCAGTGCTATTAGCTAGAATAAACAAGCAGATCCACAGAGTCCCCAGAATACTTTTAAAAAAAAATACAATGAAGGCACGTAAAATGACTACCCAGGTAGTCAAAACAGAGCAGCAGTCTTTGTGCCTCGGAGCCTTAACTTCTAAAGAATCCCAGTATTTTCATTTGGTAGGCTCACAAGTTTACCATTGCATCCCATTATCTACAGAGAGGTACACAGAGGGATCTTTTTTGCATGACTAATATTTTTAAAAATGCTCACAAACAGCTCCTCACCCAACCATGGGATCCAGCACAATAGCTCTGGGTTCTTCCAGGTCTTCTGATATCAAGATTTTCCTCATGGTCCCGTTAAGCCTGGTGACTTCGATGCGGTCCGTGCCGGTGTCCGTCCAGTACAGGTTCCGGGCCACCCAGTCCACGGCGATGCCATCGGGGTGTGCGATCTGCGCCGTGACCACGAACTGGCTGCCGGAGCCGTCGAGGAACGAGCGGCGGATGGCCCTGACCTCATCGTCCGTCCAGTAGATGTACCCCTCGAGGGGATCGAAGTCGATGGCGATGGCGTGGCGGATGTCCTCCAGCGGCAGCACGATGTCCGTGAAATCGGGCGTGTCCAAGGAAATGCGCCTCAGGTCTGTGCGGCGCGCCAGGAGCAGCAGCGCTGTGGCACCTGTGGGAACAAACACAAACACCTGGCAAACACTGTGCAAGAAGGCTGCAAACAGACAACCTGAGCCTATCCTTTTCCAACAACGTGCTCTAGTTACCTTGATTTCACAGGACCTAACCAAACTGTTGGGCACCAGCAGAGAATTCCACTCCAAAGCTTCAAATATGAGCTTCATTCTTCTGCAGAACAAGTCAGATGTGTTTACAGAGAAAATTCAGTGGTCACTTCCTTCTCCAGAATGTATTGTGTTGGGTATGTTCTCTATCCATATCATTCCCACCAAATTATCTAAATAGATACGCAGCAACCATGCTATTTTATGCAAATCAACAGGTGGCCTGCAACCTCTTAGATGAGAAATCAATTATGCAGATAATTTACTGACTGTTTGCTGTTGTTGGTTAGAGGACAACCATGGCAAACAAGCTGCGTGTTTCAACAACCCCCGATGATAAATTAAAAAAAGGTAACATAGAACACCACAAGTAAACCTCTTTTGAGAAACTCTTATGGGAGGAATCAGATTTGGGAACAGACCACTGTGCAATGGCCATGCAGAGCAGGAGGGCTGCCACCTTCTCCCACCTTTGTTGAGAACAAGCTTATTGGACACATGAAGATAATAAACAACAGTGTCTTATAAAGTAATTTTGAGCTAAAGCACACAAAAGCCTTGCTGGCTTTTGGGTCAAAAGTCAGAATCACAATAAATAACTAAGATCAGCTTGCACTGCAGAAGATGTTTTCACAAAGGCAACAGAGCATGTTTAATGGTACTATCAATGACAGTTGCACTTATTGTCTAATCTAATTCATTTTCATTTCATTTTCTATTCTATGTCACCAGATTTCAATGTAATCAAGGATAAACAACCACCACACCCCTTTCCAATTAAACTGGCTTATCAGTTTGGAGTCTTAGGGAGATAAGAGCAGCTCAGGCCTGAGGGAAGCCTGAGCTAAGGTGAAAAATGCATGCATAATTGCAGGGAAAGTGTGGTGCAATGGCTCTCCTCAGAGTGAGAGGACAGGCTTTGGCAGGGACTGATGGGGGATGAGGGGGAGGGTGGGGAAGGTTTAGGAAAACAAATGCATGAACATGCAGTGGAAATGAACAATCCCAAGCCACATTGTGTCCATCTGCATTGATTGATATTTAAGAGGTATACATAAGAGCTAGAAGACTGAAAGGGCAACAACTGAAGTAAGTAAGTTGGTGATGAAAGAAGAATTTTGTTATCTGATGCCAAATTTGTTTTTAAAAAAAGACAGTAATTGATGCCGGTGCTAGCTGAAATCTCACTGCATGCCAAACCTTGGAGTGATGCCAAAGCAGCCATTGCCTCATTTACAGCAAGTTTAATGTGCTAAAAACCTCTAAGACACTTTCACAGTGCTGCAGGAAACAGCACCTTTCAACAACTGAAGCTGAGGATATTATTACAAGTGTTTCTGATCGGTAGTCCAGAATGGACTAAGATCAGCTTTGAGATCCTCTGCCCCAAAACACCTTGTGCTCAGAAATATATGTACACACTATCAGTTGTTCTTCTAGTGAGTAACTCTTATGCATTAATTAATCAGGAAGGGGAAACCTGTAATTGCATACCTATGTATCCTTCAAAATACTGTAAAGCATACAACAGCAAATGGAAAACAGGCCTGCTACGAAGATTTTTTCCTAATTACAGAAACAACTAACCTTGACACAGCGGTCTATATGTACATCTGTATTTGGTGCTACTAAGTACAATAAACAATTCAGCATCAAGCTTCATGCATACAGATGCATTAGGGTCATAGAAAGTATTAGTTCATAACTAACCCCTATAATTTAGGTTCAAGGACAAAAAAAACCCCTACAACATTTGTTTAGCAACTTCACAGTCACTTATCCAACTTATTTTGTTTTTAACAAAACAATGACAAACATATGAAAAACCCCAAACAATGCTACCTTTTTTTGCATTATCAAGTAAACCTAAGACTGAGCAAATGCACTAACCTCAGATTTTAAAACATAGGTATTTTCTACCATATACAGAAAAAGTGGAAGGCATAATTTAAAAATAATTTGTGTGCTCTGGCTGAGGTTGACAGCCATTTCAATGAACCAATGCCAGGTCTCCAGAAAGACTGAGCTCAGTATAACCATGCCCTTGCTCGAACTCACCCTTAAAATTGACCAATTGACCTTCCCATTCTTCCCAAAGACAACCCATTTCAACAGCTTCAGTATCCTGCTTTCAGGCCACAACACTGCTGTTTAGTCAAACAACCCACTGTGTTTAAGCTTTAATTCAGCACTGGGAAATGACTGGCTTTCAGCTAACCCGTGTTGTACTCTGGAACCCCGAGCTAAGAATTTCATGGTCTTTATCAGGAGGCTTGGCCAGCATTCCAATCCCTCCATCAAGCATCAGCCCTCAGCCCTCCAACCAGGCAATAAAAAGTTTAAAGCTTACTTCAGAGCTATTACCTAAACATTTGCAAACCAACACCTCAGCTGCTTAGTTAGATCAGCAGTCATTCCACCCAGGAAAAAGAAACCGAGCAGAGGAGAAGCATCACACCCCCAGGCAGGTTGAGGGAAAGATCATTCTGAATACCTTCAGGCTTGTCCTGACAATAGCAGAAATAACAAATGCAACAGCTGGGTGAATTTATAGACTGATCCCATTACCACCTTGATAACAGCCAGGGAAAAACACCCCAGGTGGTCTCAAAAGTGTGGCAGACACCAGCTGAGCAAATTTTACCTGGCTAGGCACTGATCGCCCCTCAGAAGATGCTCAAGCTACTCAAGGTTGCCAGGACATGACAAAATCAATCAATTTTGTTCACTTCTACTCCAAAGACCAGTTATGATGTAAAAGCTGGATGACAGCAGGATCTCCACACTTCTTGCCTTGCCTCTCTAAGAAAAATCAAGCCTCTAACGATAAGCATGAGGGAAAGAATATCACAAGTACAGAATCGTATTTCAGAAAAAGAATAAAAAGGCAGAAAAAGACAATGCAGGCTGCATGCAAACATAACTTTATTTTCGGTGTTATTTTTTAAAAATTATCAGCACTTATTAGGAGAACTGGAATGAGTCACAGACATTTAAAACAACTCAAACCTCACTGGCTTAGATGCTTTCAAAGGGTATATGGAGGTTGCAGCCAGAACTCTGACCTCGGCACACATATGCAGATGTGAGGCAGTTTTCCCTCTATCTCTAAACCATTCAGCTTGTGGACTAAGCTCGAGATTCTTTTTAGCAGTGCCTCAAGTCACAGGATATTCAAAATAGTTAGCAATTTTTTGAAAGCCCAAGTCCCTTACTTGTCTAAATATGGACATATAAGCCGTACTCCAGACTCTTCGTTTTGAGAGCTTTAGCCTACTTTTATTAAGCACTTTGAAAGCCGGGATTACAAGCTCACGGATGGTGCATTACATTAGTCCTGGAACTAATACTTGCCTCAAAAATTCACTATTAAAATTCTAAATAATTTAAATCTGTGTGCTAGCTGAAGTCAAGGGAAGGGGGAGAAAGGGGGAAGCGGAGCAAGCACGCAAATACAGGCAATGGCACAGCTTTAAAACCAATGCCCTTCTAACCTTTACAATTAATTACATCTTCTCAATGATATACAGGCCTCAGTCATTTGTAAGTTATTGAACTTTAAAACCATCAGTGGTTGCTGAGCTACACAGACACATGCTCAGGAATGCATACAAAAGAAGTGCTAGACCTAAGACATGTATAATGCATTCCCTGTATCTGAGAAATCACGATTATTAATACATCCCAGATAGAATTACTTCACATTTGACCAAAACATTTAATTCCTAAATGTCTTTCCCCAGTTCTAAAGTCACTATTGTGAAAGAATCCATGATACAACAATACAAACAAGATTTTTTCATCTAAGACAAGCTCAGCCTTAAAATTACAAAGGCAAAAGAACATGCATCTGAAATTAATCATATCTTTTTTCTTTCCTTTAAGAGAAATTAAAGAATGAAGATGTGAAACTAACATCCTGATCTGTGCTGTCAAATAAGGATCCTGGCTATTCCTGACAAAGCAAACTAGGCAGGGGACAGCCCTAAATTGCAAAAGGAAATGCAAAATTCTGGTTCCTGCCTCCAGGCCTACAAGGGAAATAGAATGTGAGCATCCACGGGCAAAATGAAAACTCTTTCCTGGAAGAGAACAGAATGGCCAAAGCAAGGCTGAAATCAAAGAGCGAAGCAGCGCTTTTTGTTCATGAGCAAACTCGCACCTCCTCGCTCAGCTGAAGTCACCACCAGTTTTCTCAGTTTAAACCACGTTTCACTACCGGCAGGAGCAACTACAGGCACAAGTAAAACTCCATACAGGCAAAGACAGAAGCTGAGCAGATGGACAGAGCGATCTTCAAGCACTAATAAGAATGTAACTCCAATGACAAACTCATTCGTGTAAGAAAAGTCAGGCTTGTCCTACAACTATCAAAAGATCATTTAAATGTAACACTGCCAAACTGAGAACAGCAGCACACATAACACTGAAGAGGAGAAATTCCAGTATGTTGTGCAGAAGAACAATAAATTACCACAAATATGACCCAAGGTGGTAAAAGCCCTCTGGTAGAAGACCTGAGTCCTGCCTGGGTGCTCAGAAAGGACTCTTTGCTTCAGACGTTACTGACAGAGAAATACCTGGCCATAAAATAACTTACTTTGCCTCTCTTTTCTTTGAGGGACAGGGATCTACAAACTTTCACCTAGGCCAAAACCTTGCTACAAGCCCTCGTCTCAGTTACTTACCTGTTGTGATTTGTATTATCAGGTATTAGAAAAACAGATAATTTCATTCTAAGGTATCACCCCTTCCTGAAACACTATTGAGAATTCTTTCAAAATTGGAATGGGTGTGTTTTATTGTATTCACACATCTTACAAGAAACAGTAAAACTCCTCTAGGTATGATTAAAAAAACCCTACAAAAAATGGAGAAACTAGCACTGGGAGAAAGGCAAGGGAGGAAAAGATTTCCTATAAACCAAGATTATTCAAAAATGCTGGGTTGTCATGGAAACTGCACAGGGAGGGTCAGCCAGCCTCACCTTTGGCTGCCAGGATCATCTGTCAATGCCAAAGCACTGCAAACACCACAAACACACACTCAAAATTCACCCATCAAAATCTTTCCAGCCCAGGCCGGTACTCTCCACAGCACAGCGTGAAATGCAGCTCTCTCCTCAGAGGCTCATTTCATCGTGGAACAATTCGCTTTAGGATCCAGTCTCATTTTAGTCTACTGCTGGAAGACAAAACCATCTCAAAGAAGAGAAACTCAGCCTCATTCTTCACCTTTCTTCACTTCTCAGTCAGCAGTGTCTCCCACAGTCATGTACACGTTCTAATTGCAGATGGAGATTTAATCAGCACTGCAGTGTAACAGCTGCATACTGAAACCATCCGAGGTAAAAATGTTCAGCTCTCAGGGTTCAGCTCTACTTTCACAGCAGATAGAGTGAACAGGCAAGTAGAAGGGGAGAAAAACCAGCCCAAGAAACCACCCTGCACACCTGAAAATGAGAAAACAAATTTACTTCCCATGGGTCCCTGAGGAGCCTAAAAAAGGAAGTCCCCACACAGACATGCCCAGATTTACATCTCAAACCCTGGTCTGTGGCTACTCTGGCCCCGTTCAAGTGCCACGCTCTCCTCCCTCCCCTGAATCAATAGCTGCAGCCTTCATAACCATGGGAAGAAATTCCAAGGACTCTGCACCTTGAAGAGCTCTGCAAAGTTGTAGGTCACCTGCAAAAGCCCTAAACCTACCATGTGCACCTCTCTTCACTAAGAGAGCAGTGAAAAAAAGAAAATTCACTATTCTGAGGCATGCTCAGCTCTAAATGCTGAACCTCCTGCATGTGTATCAGAAATTAGCCCTGCACAGGATCAAAGCTACACAAAACCAATGGACCTGATGAATAATTTGAGTAGGTCGTTTCATCTGGGTTATGTGCTATCTCTTTTTTAGGACCAAGCTAAATAAACAGACTCAATTTTGTCCCCTCTTCCCACCCATTTTTCTTCCTGAAAAGGCAGAGTGCAGCCAACAGACAGAGCAGCAGAATGGTGGTTTACAAGGCAACACGATATCGACAAGCATAAGAGAAATGTTCTTGTGTAAAGTTTTTTGCATGCAACTGGACAACATACTGTAGTGACTTGGTTAACAATATTTCTAATACTTGGTTAACAATATTTCTAATACAGTTGGGGCTTAAGCCAAGTACACATTATGGCTGACTGGGAACATAAAATTTGGCTTCTTGTATTCAGGGGAAGGAGCAACAGTTATAAATTCTGAGACATAAGAAATGGCTAAAGAAAGTGAACTGATGGTTCTGAATATCTCTGCATGAGAAGTCCCTTTAATAAGGGTCTGGGGTGGATTTTTAATACCATTCCCTCCACTCACCCTTGGTAATTGACTTTGATACACTGGAGCTTATCTGTGCATATCAAGTATTTTTGAAAAAGCACACGGATTTGTGTCACATTCTGACTACATATGACCAACCCAGAGCAGTATTATTAAAGCTTGCTCCTTATACCGAGGGAAAAGGAAGAAAAACATCTTGTTTGTACATTGGGAAATTCTTATAAACAATCCTGCCAGGCTAAATTGGGAGCTGTTTTTCACATAAAAGCAGCAATTTATTTTAACAAGGTTCACAGAGACACACAAAAATAATCAGCAGAGAGCATGAAATAGCATGAAATTAAAGAAAACTCTGAACATAGCTGACAAGCCTGGAATAATTTTTAAAATATGACACTCCAATTAAAAAAATTATTTCTGTATGCATTTTATTTAGCCTATTTACACTAAGTTCTGCTGTATCATTTCCTCCTCCATTTACCTGTGTCCTAGAGAGATGATCTGCATAAAAGATGGTTATTTATGATCTAGCTAATTATCTCCCAGAGTTAGTTTTGATCCTGTTAGTTACGACAGCAACCACAGCACAACATCACAAGACCTACACTTACAAAATATAACAAGTTAAAATCATGTACATTAGCCCACAATGAGAAACTAAAAGCAGTTTTGGGTAAGCGCTTGCAGCTCTAAGTCTGGATCATGTAGTGAGTTTTAGGGCTTTCAACACCTCTAAAAACATGGCATTATTTTCAGAGAGAGATTCCATGTATATGTGCATATAATAAATGGACATCAGACTTTTAAAAAAATAATAATTTTTAAAGAGTTTGTTGTGCAATCCTATTCGCCAAATACTTCATGGTCAGTAATGTCAGAAACATTTTAGAGACAACAGAGGAGGAAGGTATCTTTTTCTCCAAGAAAAGGGAACAACAGAGCCCCCCAAAACTTGCAGGGAGTTAGAGACAGAGACAAAATTACAACTTAAATTTTGTAACTGAAGGTAACCCGCCCTTCCGTCATGAGAATCCTTCTATTTCAAAATGTAGAGGGCATTTTCCAATAACTTTTATCTGTACTGCAAAAGCACTCATGGTTTCAGAATTTGCCACCCCTAACACGCGTCATAAAGAGCAAGTGGAAGAATCCCTTTCCCTCCAAAAGCTACTTCATACTTAATCGAAAGGATTTTTTTAAAAACGACCATCTTTGCAGGTCTTTCCATTCTCGAGAAGTTTCACACCAGTGGGACACGCACACTGATAAGAGGGCTTGGTAGGAGACATCAAACACAAGTGGGAGCAGCCACCATTATTAATTCCACATGGGTTTGTAGCTGTTAAACATAAATCACACAGATTAATGCTTCTGATAACGAATGACCTCATCTCATGTGTTAAGACACATACAGCATTTGAGTGGTAGAATCAGTGGCAGCAGCACAGATTAAAGGAGGAAATGATAAACACAGAAGAAGTAAAAATTACTTCCAAGTGTTGAGTAGTGGGGTATTTATGGTACCAAAATGTACGGACATTGCATGTTTCCCTTCTTGGGAAAGTAGCACTTAGCTCTAAACAGGAAACTTGTTTCAGCTCTGCTCTTCTCATTTTTACAAGGTATTCAGCATACTGGTGCTGAATGGATATACAACAACAAAATGCAAACACAGTAAATTAACACAATGGTTAAGACTGGCTACCACACAGAGCCAGTCCTGCTTAATATCATCTGCCAAATTATTCCACTGAGGAACTACTATTTTGAAAAATAAAATTACTACGTTGCCTGAAGTTATGGCACAGGAAACAGAAAAAGGAATACAACAACAGCAATAAATGTGTCAGGCAGGAAAAAAAAAAAGAGTCAGAGTTTCTTTCTTGCACTTAAAACTCTCTGCAAAAAAAATGTAGAGAATCTTCGGTTTCTCTTTGGGTCTTTTCCTATTCTCTGTACTGGAAAAATTGCATCATGATGCAGGTGAAGCCACCCAGCACCATTCAGAAAGACTAATTAAGATTTTTGCAAATCAGTTCCAACTTGCAATTAAAAAAAGAAAGCATGACAGCTTACCATTTGGCTGCCTCTTCTGGCTGAAGGCATGGATATCCATGGGAGAGAAGATGTTGGAATGTATTTCACGCAGGTCCTCCCCGGAGTACTTGCTGCAGGCCAAGATGGAATGCGTGTTCCAGTCAGTCCAGTACAACGTGTCCCCAAACAGTGTCAGAGCAAAGGGATGGGGAAGGGAGCCTTTAACCACTGCTTGCCTAAGAGAGCACAGGGAAGAAAATGAATGCTCAAACACAATCCATGCTGCACTTTTACCTGAACACAGCTTTTGGGAAAAGAACTTTTACCGTTTGAGTACTGTTGATCAGAACTTTGCATTTATTTATTTATGGGAAACAAATATACTGCCCCCACTTTGGGAAATGATACAAAGGAACAACACAGGAATACTATTTTCAGGCTGCCTACTGATGCTGAGATGCCCAGGGGATGCTAACTGAAATCCTTACTTAGATCTGTGGATACTTCTTTTCATCTCCTGAACAGTCCATACCTGTAGGGTTCTCTGCCACCACATGAAGCAGGGGGAATGAAGGCTGATTTTATGCAAGTCTGACTGCTACCTGCTGATATACCATGTCCACCAATTTCTGCCTCAGCAGATTTCAAACTGAGACAAACTGCTTATTTAACTGTCCATCTGTCTCTTCCAGTTTTGCTCTTTTGAACCATCAAAAAATACTCTAAAATAAAGTAGTTTCACTATAAAGAAATCCTTGAAGTTACTTTCATTATTATTATAATTATTAAGCTATTGTTTTTATTATAAGCAGTGCCATTAGACAGAGTTCTAGTGACTTTCTGCCATGGTAATGGTTTCATTCCTGAGCAAATTGGGTCACTGCCTCTGTCTAGGTTCACAAACAAAAAAGGGTATACCCATATATTTTATGTATATATACAAAGACATGCTCATTAGCCATCACAAAAATGCAGCACAGACATTACTGAAGACAGTTTTTCCAGGTTCTTGTGATGTAGAAACTAATTATCTGTACCTGAGTTCCTCAGAACTGGAATTAAGTAGCTCAGTTCTTATTTTATTTTATTCAGAATCACAGAAAAACTTAGGATGGAGAAGACTACGGAGGTCATCTGAACCAACACCCTGCTCAAAGCAGGGCCACACAAGAACCATTTACAGGAGTGCTTCTTCCCACCTCCTTTCTTCCATAATTGCCTCAGTGGAAGTGTGTTCCCACCTAGGCAAGCTCCTGCTGAACAGGGGATCACCATCGCTTTCCTGGACTGAGAGCATAAGGGATTGACACACAGCCCTGCTGCTCCTTCAGACTGAGGAACACCAGGAACACCAGCATCCCAATTGTCTTCTGGCAGGGAAGACAATAATTATCCAAATATTTAATGAGAAAACATCCCCATACTATAGGCACCCCTTTTGCAAATAAGTGTAACTGAAGTGGTTTAACAGATGACAAAAATACTCTTATTTTCCAAATATTTGCTGTTAAAATATAACAGAAGAGTATATTAAAGCAAGAAGCTAGAAGGTGTCCTCTGCCAATGACTCTGAGTACAAAGACACTACAGTCATTTCCGCTCCTTCACCTTTGCTTCTGGAAAAAGATGCATTCTCTTTAAAGCTTCTATTTTTTTTCTACTTATGAGAAAAAGATATACATTCCTTGCTTGTCACTCTAGTGCTCCAATTCTACACCAAACAAAATCTTCTGTTTCTTGGTATTTTGCACTCAAAAGTAGGACATATTATCTTTTCTTTCTTATCTCTGTCTGGAGTCAGGTATGTATTTGCTTCTAATTAAATCCACCAACTAAGCATCTTACAAAAGACTATTGTAATATAATTTAAAGCTGAAACTTTCAGCCAAACAGTGAAGCCAGAATGACACAACACATTCTGGTACTATACCAAGTATAAAGGCATTCTAAATCTGCAAACATTTTAACCAACCCTATCCCCAAACACTAAAAACTTCAGATTTGAATTTCAGTTTAGAGCAGGCTTGGAGACTCAAGTCTTTATGACAAATGTATGACATTTTGTCATAAGAAACAGAAGCAGTGAAAGTCCAAAACTCTCACTATAACCAAACCTGCACCAAAGACAGCATTCCCATAACAGAGAAGCCACATTTTAATGAAGCATTCTGCCTACCTTTTTTTAAAACAGAGCCAACCAAACAAAAAAAACCACACAGAGGAATTTTCCATGTGATTCGTACCCACCACTAGTGGGAATAAATCTTTGAGTACAATAGCTGCTGTTAGACATGCCTGACTTTCAGACAACCATCTATTCATATGACAATGCATCAGGTGAACTGTGAGCCCGTATTTAAACCAGCCCTTATCTGCAGAGATTCAGGAGCCCTTCATTTGACTGTACTGTCAGTCACAGCCTTGAAGCAGTTACTCTCCAACTTGTATTATTTTTCTCTGCAATGCATGAAGATGGCTTTGGGCCCAAACAGAAGCGTGTATTTCTTGCATCTCATTAAGATCAGCATTACCAGTAACATGTACTCTGTAATCCCAGTTTCCAGCAAGCCATTATAAGGTGATAGCTCACTTCCAACCAGCAAAACCAGCAGGGCTTTTTTACCCCTTGGAACATCTTCTACAGCCACACTTGAGCCTTGCTCAACAACAGCCACATGATGTCTGCCAGCCTGGGGGCAGTGGCTTGAGTTGAGCTCAGTGAGTCTCCACAGCCTAAGGAGGAACGGGAGGAAAGGGCTGGAGAGCCCAGCTATTAAAAACCAGGAGAAGGAAGGAGAGAGGGAGCAAGAAATGACCCTCTGACGGCTGCTGTGAGAAGCTCTGCTTCAGCACAACCCCCACCAGGGACTGCAGAGCTCTGCTTTTGGTGAGCAAGATGAGGGGTCCCGATTTTTGCCTCGAGCGATAATTTGTTAAATACACCCAGGAGGATGAAGGGGACCAGAGCATCACCTGCAGCACTCAGCTGCTGTGCAGAGCTGGTGGGAGCAGACATCTCCCACCTCCAGGGGGGCTCACAAGCACCCACACGGGGTCTCCACATTCCTGGCCTCACTTCTGCAGGCCCTGATGTGGGCTCCAGGTACAGGTGCCATTGGGCTGACGGGACCTGGCAGCTCCTTGGTGGCAGCCACACTACTGGCCAGGCTGGGCTGGAACAGGTGATATGACAGCAAAAGGCACTCCATCCTATTATCCTTCACCAAGCTCCTTGGCTCCTTCAAACTGCTGCACTTGCATCATTAATCTCATTTAGAAAGGGACGCCAGAGATGATGAGGAAGTGAGAGCTGGGGATAAGGAGTAATGTTATTCATTCAGGAGACATCTCCAGGGCTTCAGCAAGATGCAAATTGGCTCTATATTAGATGGTACTAAGCACACACTAACTTTAATAATCCTCCCTGTGCCAGGCATATAATCACGCAAATTTGCCTTAAAAATCTGGATGATGATTGACGTTTAAAATGCTACCACCTCTGTTGAGATGGCTGGGAAGGGAATGCACAAAGGGACAGCAGAGAAGGAAGGTGGGAAGGGGAAGAGAAAAGAGAGAGAGAGAAAACAAGTCATTTCCAGAGAAATTAAATTCCATCTGTGTTGAGTATCATGATTTCCCAACTACAGCTATTTATCATCACGGTATCAGAAATACAATTACAATAAATACTTGCTATGGTAAAGCATTTTCTACTGTCTGGAGAAAATATAGATCCAATTTAAATGTATTCACCTTTGTTCTATTCTTATCCTGCTAAAGAGTCCTGTGAAACACTTTGTGCAGATAAAGGAAACAAACAATAAACAAGTTAAAGCAGGAATTACAAAAGGCACTGCTGAACTCTGAAATAGAATACATACATGAAACTTCATAGACAGTCTATCCAGTTTTATACTAACAATGACCAAAAAGCTTCTGCTTCAGGATAATATGCATTTCAGACAAAGACTAAACTCACTTGAAATAAAAATTAATAGCAAAAATGACCAAAAAACATTAAATTCATAGCCTTTATCCAACTGGGATTTCCTCAGTCTGCCTTTATTTCTTTTGTAACTAATACTAGCTTTCAAAGCTACATTATAGCAATGAAATTTAATAATTCAGATCACCAAAAGAAAGCCACCAACAATCAAGATAATTTAAATTTAAAATACCACAAGACTACAATTTTCCCTCCCAGACTTTTAACCGATGTTTTATATCCAAGCATAACAACATTTCTCCATAAAAATAAACAAGTAAATACTTTCCATTAACCAAATCATTTTTATTTTGGCTATATTGCAGTTTTCTAGGCTCAAGAACTGATCAGAACACCTGCAGAAAACCTGGGGTACTTTAGATGTCCTGGCCTGGATGTCTCTAAAGCATTAACATTCCAGCTTCACAGCAGCAAAACTCCTTTCAGGTGACCCCTGAGGCTGCTTGTGCTCAGTCTCCAGGGCAGGGTACAAGAATTTTTGACATTTATGTTTCACTCCATTCCTCCACTCTCTGTGGGGGATCCCATACCTATTACCATCTCCCAGGCCATCAGAAAGTGGGGAAAAAATCTGCTTTTAGCGCTCACCATATTAAAGAAAGCATGTAAGAGGTTTGCAAGAAGCAAAATATTTTAAACAAAACCTTTTTCTCCATCTACAAATCACTTAATGCATTGAGTATTTACAAAATTGCAAGAATTACTCTTGTGACAACTGGAAATATTAGCAAGTGGCCGAAGCACTCGGAGCATGAATCCTGCCATCAGATGAAGCCGGATCAAAGACAAGAGACAGCCATAAAACACCACATGAAGGATGGCACAAGGAGGGCAGCGAGCTCTGCTTCCCTCAGCTCTCCTGCCAACCTAACAAAAACATTTGCAAAGCAAACTCAGAAAAGTAAGCTGGACTTTTACTGTGAATGCTTGTCCAAATACTCCTATCAGAGGACAAGCCTGCTTTTAATTACCTGGGAAAGTAAGGAGGAAACATGACTTGTGGCATATAATGCTCTCTTTTAGACCAAAGTGGTTTTGCCTTTTGCCACTTCTTTATGCTATGACTGCCATGTGTTTCCAGAAAGAATACAGGTCTAGCCATGGCATTCCAAATCCCACCTGCAATGAAAGTCTGAAAAAGTCAATCAGAAATCAAACCATGGTTGAGCAATGTAGTCATTCTGTGGGTAATTTTTCAGGCAAACAGATGTTTTGAAGTGCCACTTTTCCAGCACTTTTTTTGCAGAAGCACCTTGGGGAAGGACCAAGAAATTCACCTTAGCTCTATGTCCAAATCATCTAATTAATTCTGTTTATGCCAGATTCTCTAGCAGTTTTAATTAGGGCATTATTTGGCTTCTGCACTGGCCTGTGCTGGTGAGGTATTGAAACACGCTTCTCACCACTGACTGGTTCCTCTCCATTGCTTGAAGGTGTTAAGCAATTTTATTGCACAGAAATATATAAACAGAACATGTGATTTTTATACCTAATACCTAATGTCATGTACTGTACACATTATAGGCAAATAAAGAGAAAAAACTCTTCTAAATGCAGGGATACACTATTTTTAGTGTTTCAACAAATCAGCAAATCATCATCTGGCAGACAGACATGAGCTGCTGATTGAAAAGAGAAACTAGAAAAATCAATGCTCAAGTGCAAACTTAAGACATTCACCTCTTGCAAGAGCTTCCCAGCTTTCTGACAGTTGCTGAAAGTATGTTTTCTTACAGTGGCCTCAAAAACCATCTCATTAGCACAAACACTTCCTGGGGGACCTTGTAAGTGCATTTCCCTTCAGCCAGTAACGTGTTAACTTATTAATTAGAACTGCTGCTGCAGGGTAAAGGAAGAGGAAATTAATTCAAGAACTGCCTTAGCAGGCCAACCTATCTCGGGGACTCTACTCACAGGAGAGCTGTCTGCAATTCAGTTTTGTTTAATTAGTCCCACAAAAAGCAACTGTTCCCTCTGATAAGAGCAGGGCTAGAGCTGCAAAAAACAAAACCATCTCTTCTATGCATCAATTTAGTTCTTTAATTATTGCATTCTGACATGAAAAACTGTACGTTCCTTTCTCTCACTGGCAAATCAAGGGCATTAGTCATCAATTTCTGTGCTCTTCGTCTTTATTCTAATGAGTCCAACACTGGAGCAGCTACGGCTAGTAAATCCCAGGGCTAGCAGGTAATGAACCATAATCATCCCTGTAAAATTTGCTGGAGAGGTTTTCTCACGAATTTATGACTCTACCACATATTTAACCGAGTACTACTGCCAGAACTGTCAAGCTGTGTACTGGTTTTAATGGCTCAGTGTGATTCCAGTCCTATTGGAAGAGGTGAAAAAAACTCCACCAAACCCCAATAACCAAGTCTTGCACTTCGTTTCTCTCTCTGCATATTCCTCCCCCCTGCCTACTGTACTCTCCCACTATCCACACCCCTACAAGCAACAAGTAAAGGATTCGTGTCCATCATCACCCGGGATGGGGCAGCCCTGG
>VZTX01008586.1:77672-100715 GCA_013400915.1 Pardalotus punctatus | reverse complement strand
GCCCCGCCCCTGGCCCCGGATTGCCCCGCCCCTGGCCCCGGATAGCCCCGCCCCTTTCACCGCCCCCAACGGCGCCCGCGGAGCCGTCCCGCGCCTCAGCCAATCGCGTTGTGTCGCGCGGCGGTCGCCTGGCAGCGCGCGGCCGTTGGGTTTGAAGCGGCCAACCGAGGGCCAGTCCGCGCGCTGTTTAAAATGCTGCGGCGCAGGCGGGGTGGGCGAGCGGCGGCGGCGTGGCGGAGGTGAGGGGGCGGCAGGGTCGGGGAGGGCCCTGGTACAGCTTTGCGGTGTAGTCTCGAGTGGGGGTGGCTGTGGTGAAGCGGGAGAGGGGGAGGGAGAATGTCCGAGGAGAGAGTCCCGAGGAGCGGTTGGAGGGGGTGTCGGCTGATGACAAGGGCCCCCGAGGAGCGGATGGAGGGTGTATCGGCTGATGAAAAGGGCCCCGAGGAGCAGCTGGGGAGAGTGGGGGGTCCAGCTGGGGTGGTGGGGTGGACCCCGAGGAGCGGCCGGAGGGCTTGGAAGAAGGTCCGGTGGTGGGGAGGCCCCCGAGGCCTGTCGGAGCAGGCTGCAGCCCGACCGGTGGCCCCGGCTGATGCCGCCCTCCCCCAGGACCATGGCGCAGTTCCTGTTCGAGGCGGACCTGCATGGGCTGCTGAAGCTGGACACGCCGATCCCGAACGCGCCGCCTGCGCGATGGCAGCGCAAGGCCAAGGAGAGCGGCCCCGGGCCCAGCCCTGTCGGCGTGTCGCCCATGAAGCCGGCCAATCGCTCCCACAGCGCCAGCAAGACGCCGTCCAAGACACCCGGTGAGCGCCGGACACCAGCGGTAGAGGGTGGGTGCGAGAGCCTCGCCCGAGCTGCTTGTCCGTAGCCACGAGGCTCTGAGCTCCCTGCCACGCTGCCCCACCGGCTTGCTGGTCTGGCAGGAGGAGGTGGGCTGTGCTCCTGGCAATCACCCACCTCCTCCCCAGCGTGAGGGGGGCAGGGCTCTGAGCACTGGGGCTGGCGAACTGCTGATCCCCCAGCTGAGCCGTGCTGGCACAGCTGCATGTTGGGACAAGTGTGGGCAGTACGGTCAGCTGACAGTTTTACATGCTTTAACTGTGTTTTTGTATCCTCCCCTTATCTGTGGACTCTGGAACTGTTGCACTAGACCCAAGGAGTTGTCTCCTGACAGTCCCTAACCAGAGCTTGGAGGCAGAGGGGGAAATATAAATTAGTTGTGACTGGATGGCCTGAGGTCTCAGAGTCCTGCTTGTCTAGAACTTGTCTGATGGGTGTGATGTTGGAAGAGTGCTGGGTTTGCTCTCATGGAATCTCCAATACAGGCTGTTAAATAGCTGTAAGATAATATTTCTGTATGCAAATGCAGGTAAATCTGGATCTAAAATTCAGACCACCCCCTCAAAGGCTGGGGGGGATCGCTACATTCCCAACCGCAGCACTATGCAGATGGATATGGCAAATTTCCTCCTAACCAAAGAAAATGACCCTGCTGAGGAATCCCCTACCAAGAAGGTGAGTATATTGCCAAGTTACAATTATTTCAACAACCACTACCAAACATCTAATCCTTCCTGCCCATTTACAGAAAAATAACCTGTAGGTTCTATCAAGGGGGCACATGGAAGTGACAAGCCCCAGCCATCACTACTTCCAGCTCTGGGCTTCAGGAGCCTAGGATGAGATTTAAGTCGTAGAGCTTGCCACTGATTCTAGTCTATGCTGCTTCTGGTAGCAAAATTTAGCTTTTGACAAATGAGGCTTTAAAATATAGCAGGCAACAAAAACACAAAGCTGTGGACTTATGCAGAGTGAAACTGCTGGTGGTAGCTATTCTAGGACAATGTCTACACAGGGAACAATTCTGGAATGTTTTACACTGTATTCTGAAATCTGTTTATGAAGCATTTGGTTGCTTGCGGATGTGGCTTTTCCCACAGGCAATGACATTGAATTTGCCACTGTATGAAAATGTGAGCAGGACAATGTGTGAAAGTCTGAGGAAAAACTGCTTTGACCTGCCTGTCTGTAGCTGACCCTTGCAGCAAAGTTGTATACCTCCCGATTCTAGGAGAAGGGGGCTTAGGTGTCTGTTTTAACTGCAGTGTCAGGGTTGGGTTTTAAATGCATCACACCGAGGATACTTTGTCTCCATAGGAGCAACAGAAAGCCTGGGCAGTGAATCTGAATGGTTTTGATGTAGAAGAAGCAAAGATCCTCCGCCTCAGTGGAAAACCACAGAATGCTCCAGAAGGTATGATACAGACTCTGTGTGAGCTTAATGACCAGGGGAGATCTGGTCTGGACAACAGCAACACAGAGGGCCCTGTGTGTGGTCACAGGAGAGACCAACTGGTTTCTGAGAGCTATACACACTGGAGTCTCCCTTCTTAGGCTTCCTGAGGCTGAGGGATGGTGTAACAGTTACAGTGAATTTACTCAGGAAAGTTGCAATGACTGCCAGTTGCTCACATGTACCACAAGTGGCAAACCTTCATGAAGTCTGGAAGAGCTTCAAACTCTCCGCTGTGCACTTTCTAGCTTAACTGTAACTAAACATAATGGGATACAAAAACCCAAGTGTTTGTTAAACTTGTTTCTTTAAATGAGGAAAGCGTTGCTCACCCTGGTTCAGCAGTTCATATGGCCAGGGTTGTTAGCACACTGCACTCTTGTGAATGTATCTCTTAGGAGTTTATTTTCACTCCAAGGGATTCCTAGTTGGGGGAGCAGCATTCAACTGGGAGGAAATTAACTCAGGTTAACAAACCTCTTCCTCTGCACACAGGCTATCAGAATAACCTGAAAGTGCTCTACAGTCAGAAAATGACGCCTGGATCCAGCAGAAAGAATAGCAGATACATTCCCTCAATGCCAGACCGGATCTTGGATGCACCGGAGATCCGCAATGACTACTGTAAGTAGGTTGCACTGTTGAGTGCAGGGCATCCAGAACATTCTGCACTGGAGTATACTTCCTAGGACAGTGTAACTGGGCTGTTTGTATTATTTTATGCACCCAGGCTAGCACAGACCATTTCTGAAGTGTCCCTGTGTAACCTTACAGGAACAGTGGTCTGGGGCATTGTGTAGGTGACTTGGAGCAGGGTACCTGACCCCACCAGCTGGGTGTCGTGACACCCAGAAGACTGCCCCTTACTCGTATGTGTGTGCATGCATGTATGTACACACACACACACACACACACACACACCTGCTGCATCAGCATGGGCGAAGGGCAGGGCTTTCCAGGTGAGCATGGTGTGACCTGCATTGCTCTTTCAAATTGTAGATCTGAATCTCATCGACTGGAGCTCCCAGAACTTCCTGGCAGTGGCTCTGGACAATGCTGTTTATCTGTGGAATCATGCTACTGGGGAGATTATTCAGCTGCTGCAGATGGAGTATCCAGATGTTTACATTTCCTCTGTGTCATGGATTAAAGAAGGAAACTACCTTGCTGTTGGCACAAGTAGTGCTGAGGTCCAGGTGAATGCAGAAGTAAAACTAGTGGTGTTGTCTAGGGATGGACGGAACTGTGGGGCCTGGGAACAAAAGCTTGGCTGGCACAGGAAAGACGCCATGCACCTGACTTGTCTTGCCTGATGTGGGGTGGAACTGTCCTCAGCCACGTGCACCATGTAAGGCAGGGTTTGGTTTGGGGGTTTTCTGATAAAGTGGTATTACCTTCTGCACTACAGTCATGAGATACAATTTTTCTCTGATCGCATACTGAGAAGACTTGAATGTCAGAGCCTGTGCAGTGGGATTCCTAGGGCATAGCAACAGGACTGGGTTTCCTCTGGAGAACTTACTGTTTTGCCTCTCTAGCTATGGGACATTCAGCAGCAGAAACGTCTCCGAAACATGACCAGCCATTGTGCCCGTGTGGGAACCCTCAGCTGGAACAGCTACATCCTCTCCAGGTAAAGCAGTGGGTGGGGGTGGGTGGGTCAAGGGCAGTTTCCAGTTGTTGCAAATTCCTGTCCTTCAATCTATGCGTGGTGTGGATTAGGGATGGCAGAGAGAAGTTTCTGTCCTGGTTTGGGATTCTTTCTCAGCCTTTTCTGTTGGGACTGTGGGGAGAAGGCCTCTCTTCTGTATTGCCCTTTGTGCTGAAGTTGTAAAGAGCTTGTGTGGCTGTTCCACTCACACCAACAGACCAGTGTTGCTGGTAACAGTGGTTGAAACCCAGTGGCAGGTACAGCAGTCTTGCAACAACACAAGAATGGATTTGGGTGAAAATGTGTCAGCCTGATCCTGCAAGTCTTTTTTCTCGGCAGTGGGGCACGGACTGGCCACATCCATCACCATGATGTCCGAGTAGCTGAGCATCATGTGGCCACACTTACTGGCCACACACAGGAGGTGTGTGGACTCAAATGGTCTCTAGATGGCCGCTACCTGGCCAGTGGTGGCAATGACAATCTGGTGAACGTCTGGCCATGCACCCAAGGGGGCGGTGGAGACTTTGCGCCTGTACAGACCTTCACTCAGCACCAGGGTGCTGTCAAGGTGAGCACAGGGCTGCCATGGGCAGATGTCTGTGTGCAAGGTAGATGTGCAGCACTGGCTGGGTGCAGGCTGTCTCTTGCATGTCTTAAAATGAACTCTTCTCTCTCAGGCTGTGGCATGGTGCCCGTGGCAGATGAATGTTCTAGCCACTGGAGGTGGCACTAGTGACAGACATATCCGCATCTGGAACGTGTGTTCTGGCGCCTGCCTCAGTACTGTTGATGCCCATTCCCAGGTAAGACATAAACATGAGCTTGGAGACAAACACCTTCTGGCAGCACACCTACACAGAGCTGCTGGCTTCTCAGGCCCAGAGGCATGAGAAAGGAGGGGGGACCATGCTCACCTCCAAGCAGTGAGCATCAGCACAAGCAGCTTATCTTACTTGGGTTACTGCCTCTTCTCAGGTTTGTTCTATCCTGTGGTCAACAAACTACAAGGAGTTCATTTCAGGCCATGGCTTTGCACAAAATCAGCTGGTTATATGGAAGTATCCAACAATGACCAAGGTCGCAGAGCTGCAAGGTAGGTGGACAGGGCCTGGAGGTGGGGGGGGCTGTTAGAGGTTGAAGGCAGCTGCAACCTGTGGTTTGAGCCTGCACCATTACTGACACAGGGTGGTACCCAGGGTATGCTGCTAGGAGCAAGGCATGCCCATGGGCTGCTGAAGAAACACCCTTGCTCCAAATGCATGCATAGAGTCTGAATTCATGCTGCCACAGCAGAGTGGAGGGGGCAGATATGCAGGCTGGTGGGGCTCATGGGCGCATGCAGGACTAAATGTGCATGTGGTGATCAGCTCAGCCCTGATTGCACCCTCCTCCACCTCAGGTCATACTGCCAGAATCTTGAACCTGACCATGAGCCCTGATGGTACAACAGTGGCCTCGGCAGCTGCTGATGAAACACTGCGGCTCTGGCGCTGTTTTGAGATGGACCCCATAAAGAAGAAGGAGAAAGAGAAGGCAAACAGTGCCAAAAGCAGCATTATTCACCAGAGCATCCGCTGAGAGCACGGGGTTGTTGTGGAGAGGGGTATATTTGGTTTACACACTGTACAGTATTTTAAATGTTAATAAACTGCTTAACTTGACTTTTTTTAATGGAATCTGATCGAAGAAAGAGTCATGGCTCCCCCAACCTCAGGGAGGAGAGACTTGGGTCTGGATCTGGGCCCAGAGTCAAGCCTTTGTGCTTTAGGGCTAGTTTACAGGCACACTGAGCCTATGCAGCCTAGCAGAAGGATGCTGTGCAAGGGCTGTACTTCTGTTTCTGTCCTAGCTAAGACAGATGTGTCACCTGCCCGATCCTGATGCTGACTCCAAGCACAGCAGATCTCCCCCACAGGCTCAACTGAAAGCAGGGTATGTCTGTGGCCCCAAGTTCTGTTGTGTACTGGCCCATGACCACATGAGCCTTAGTGTGGATGTGCAGGCACCCTGCAGCAGTGCTCACCTGGCTCCAGAGTTGGCAGTCTGAGCTGTAATGTACATACGTGTGTGCCGTGTTCTGCTACAGGCACCCATCACTGCCTGCTAACGGTGCTGGAGTAGAATAGCTACTTTTGAAGCGAGTTTAATACTGAATTTTAGGGCCAATTGCTATTGGGAAGGAGGGGGGAAACATAGAGCAACAGCTGTAATCACCCCAAAGGCCCAAACAGGGCTGGCACTGGCATAAAGCCTAATGCAAAACAAAATATTAGTTTACACTGCCACAGCCACCCTGGATGTCATGCAAGAGCCATGCAAAGCACCACCAACCCTCTGCACAGCCCTTAAGTCACGTATTCCTCCAGCAACTGATCTGTCCTCCCCTCCTGCTGACAGGAAGCTCTGGTGCCTAGCTCAGGCTTCATGCAGGGGAGCAGGACTCAGCTGATATTTGTTAGAGCTTGACTCCCCTGTGCTTGGAAAAATGTATTTTTTTCCAAGCTAAATTGTGCTGGAGCAAGTTGCAGGAAGCATATGTGAGTTTTTACCTGAGCAAGAGCCAGCTCACCCCTGCTGCTCTGTATGTTGGAAGCCACAGTGTCTGAGGTTGGGGGGCTGCACCAGACTCATCAAGCCTGTCCATCAGCTGCACCAGCCTTGCCAGGGGCTGCTGGGGACACTACACAGCTGATTAGCACCTTGGCCTGTGCAAAGCAGCTCCACAAAGCCTGTGCCTCCCATCAGCATCCAGTGATTAGCTGAGGGTGGATTATTAACTGTTTTCACCTTCCCCTCAGCACAGTACCACACTGTACCTAGCACTAGCTCTGCCTCCTGAGATTTAAACCAGCTGGAACCTTCAAAGGTGGCCAGTGGCAGCACCAACTTGTGCCTTGTGCTGTGCGAAGGCCACTGAGGGAGCAACCGCCCCCACCAGAGCACCTCCACACACATTGCTGGTATGGGGGACACAGTCTCAAAAAGGAGCAGCTGAGCCCAGCACCTTCCCAAGAGGGCTGCTGGTGCATCCCCCTTTGGCCACTTGGGAAAGATCAGAGGAGGTCCAAGGAAGGAGCTCTCACTCTTCAGACACAAATCCTAGGGCAGCAGCTGTATCTAAGGGGGATGCAAGGCTGGGCTCTTCCCCAGAGCTGTGCTGCTGTTGTAGGAGCCCTGCCCCACACCTCCAGACTTTGGTGCTGGGAGGTAGCACAGACCTGCCCTGTAGCCACACAGCTGATTAGGCCTTCCCCTAATATAAAGCCTATAAGGCTTTATATGCCTGAAAGCTGCTGTAATTTTTTCACTCCCATGCAAGAGCAGCTCAGGTTTCTCAGGGAATATAGGCTTTCTCCCTAGCAAGTACCCCACCCCCAGAAGCTGTGCCTTACACAGCCTTTGAAGGTCCTCTGAGCATTACTAGAGGGTAATGGTATTGCAGGGTCTTTGGCCCCATACTGGTCCCTACAGTCCTGGAGTGAGGAGGAGCAGAGGAAGGAAGTGGGCACTGATCCAGCAGGCCCAGTAAACACAGCCCTATAAGGTGTGAATTCAATTCACAGCATGACAGCATATTAATTACCAAGTGCCATGGCCAGCCAGCCCCTAGAAGAGCACAGCTAACAGGAACAATTGGAGGAAGGGAGAGCAGAGCAGATGCAGGGAACAGCCCATTCTAAAATACCAAGCATAAGTAGTTTAAAGCATTGTTACTATTTTGGGCAAGAGCAAAGACAGTCCTGTCTTTACCAAGAGCCAGCTAGAGGGGAGAAAGAAGCCTGACAGGAAAAGGTCCATGGCAGCTGGACCATCACCTGAAGTGATGACTGGTGACTTCTGAGCACTGAACTAACATTACACACCACATGAGCCCAGATCCCACTTTATGGCTTTATATATACAAGAGCACTGAGCCCTGTAAAAGAGGGTGATGCCCATGTGCAGTTTAGACACATTAGTCATGCTAGTTCAGGTCACTTGAAGATGCTTTCCTAAATTTCAGAGCCTGGCCTTGAGATGTACAGCAGCCAAGGCAGGAGCAGCAGAGCTCTCTCACATCAAGCCCTGCACCAGGGCTTTGGCTGGCCATCCACCAAAGCCCTCCCACCCCACAACCAAGCCTACAGTGAAACTCAGCCTCTGGAGGCTGCTGCTCCAATACATTTCTCCCAGCCACAAGCTGCCCAGCAGGCTCCCCACTCCTCTTCCCAGGCTTGAGTCAGCACCCAGGCTGGCCTCTCTGCTCAGGAGAGCACCCATCACAGGGTGATGGGGAAGGCAGCCTTGCACCCCAACAGCACAGAAGGGACACCAGAATGAGAGCTGGAGAGATACAGCAAGAGCAAGGCAGCAACATCAGTCTCCCTCTGCAGAACCTGAGCTACACATTCTGCACTGATCCATGCGGCAGGGGCATTCACAGATGGCAGTAGTTTTTGCTTCAGGAGATGCAGTAAGCAATAAACTGCTGTTTCCCAATGACTCAAGTTTCCAGAGTCTCTCTTCCCTGCTCTGCCATACTTCAGCACCCCAGGATTTCTGAAAAGCAGCAGTTCTTCCCGGGCAGGTGGCCCAGCCCACACCCACACTCCACCCCAGCCATTCTTTCACAGGGTGGAGTCACTTTCACAACAGAAGCCTTGACACACTTCCTGCCCTGAGTACTGCTCTACCAAAACACTTGGAAACAATCTGCCATCTGCTTCATCAGCACACAACTATCACCCTCTCCCCCTGACACAAACCTGCTACACCAGCTGCTTCTCCCAGCCCTGCCTTCAACCACACTGGGCAGGACTAAGCACCTGGAACAGCTTTTGCTTATAGTGAGCCAAGAAAACAAGAGGACAGAGCCATTTCTCCTTCTGTTTGTTTATTTGTGATAGAAGAGCAGCCCAATCTGGCAGGGCCTGGCTCCTTCACCTCATCCTCAAGGCCATCAGCATGTTTTGGTTACAGCCAGAGCAGGTGACAGGCACCAGGCCAGAAGAGCTACTGCAGTGCCCTGCTGAAGGGCAGAGTACTTCTTCACCCAGGCCTAGTCAGATCCACAGAGGCAAGAGGTGGTCACTGTTACACCACAGCCGAGCACACTAAAACTGCCCTCTGCTGTGCTCATGCTAGGCCAGAGCAGGGCTGGTCCCAAGCAGGACAGCCCAGGAGCTAATTCTAGGGGCACTTATTGCTCAAGTCTTGAATTTACAGGAATGGAAGTGGTCCAAGACTAGGCTGAGCTTGGTCTCCCCCACTCTGGAGCAAGCCACCAGCTGCCATAGAGGATCAGGTAAGTGTGGCTTAAGCACACACTGAGCACCCAGCCCAGGTACAAGAACAGCAAGGCAACCTGGGTTTATCACGCGGGGGAAGCCTTTCAGGCTGCCACAGCCCCTGCTATGTACTATGTACTGCTATGTACCCAGGGCACGTGTACTGTACTGGGCAGACCTGGGCCCTTAAGTCCCATAAGCACTGCCCCTACATTCTCCACAGACACACCTGGGCACAGGTATGCCAGGGCAGGACTCCCAAGCTGGGCACACAGGGACCAGAAGGGACATGCAGCACTGTGGCATGGAACAAAGTGGCACAAGGCATTGTAGAGCAGGAGCACTCACACATGAGCTGGCAGTGGCAAGCAGCCAGGGACAAATCTGCTCATCCACAGAGGCTCTTGTGAGACAGGGAAGAGGAGAGGGCACCAGGACAGGAAGCAGTCTCTTCTTTTGGTCCTACTCAGAAGGAAATGGCCCCTAGAGAGAAGGGCCAGATGTAGGCACTTGGGGGAAGTTCCTTTGGAAACATTGGAATGGGACTGCCGCCCCACAGCTGTGATGCAGGCAGCTGCCTCTCTGCTCAGCAACACTGAGAAACAGCACAAGCCCTCCCAGGAGCAGAAGTGGCCCATGGCTGCTCAGAGCAGAGGGGCTGAGCATGCAGACAGGGGACAGCAGGACTGGGCACAGGGGTACAACAGTCTGTAGGCACTTGACTTGGCTAGTGGCACCCAGGAGCAGAGGGACAGGTCCCAGCTGCCTCTGCCCCGGGGCTCTCATTGGCTCTGGGAGCACTTTACCCTCTAGTTGGCTTTGACCTTGCCATTGGTGACAGTGCCATTTTCATGGATGCTGCTACCGTTGTGCTGGGCTGCTTGTTGAGCCACCCTGGGCAACCGTTTGCCCTTGGTGTAGGACTGGTACCAAAAGTTGGAGAAGAGGATGAAGAAGATGGTCCCATAAATCCAGATAAGGTGGATGAAGATGGGGAACTGGTATTGGCAGTTAGGCATGAAGTAATACTGGGAGATGTGGACGGAGACAATCACAAACTGTGCCTGGGAGCAAGGCAGAGTAAGAACAAGTTATTAATGGGAGCAGGGTCAGGGAACCCACTAGATACCTTATTTTTAAAGGAAACCCCTAGACTCCTTTCCCAGTCTGATGCAGAGGTCTTTATGGTGAGGCACAGTCAACAGCTGCAGGAAGATGCAAGCACAAGTCTTGGGGCAACATGTGCCTCTCACCCTCTGAACATGGCTGCAGCCCAGGGTCAGCAGGCTGAACAGCACCCACACCCCAACTGGGCTGGTAAGGGTTATCAGAGGCCCACAGCAGGGCAGAGCTGCTAAAAACTCAGAGCAATGCATTACAGAGGAGATAACTACAGCTGCTGGCTGCACCTTTCGAAGGTACAGGGGCTGGCCTGCCCCTCACATCAGGTCACATGCTCTGCTCCACTGCACAGACTCACCAGCTGGATAGCTGTGATGTGCTTCTTCCACCACAGGTACTTCTGAAAGGCAGGTCCTGCTGCTGAGAGCCCATAGTAGAAGTACATGACAACATGCACCATGGAATTGATCATAGCATGGAACGAGCCCATTCCCCCTGTTAAGATAGATTTTCCTCAGTGTAAGTCAATGCTCCACAGCAATCAGCACTACACAGACCTGCTAAGAGCCCAGCAGGGCCAGAAACCCCTTCTCAGCATGCTGGGGTAACCCCACCCAATCTTTGCACCAGACAGTTGTCATCTTACCTGGACCAAACTTTGCTCCCCACCACCAGCTCCATGGCAGAACAGAGTGGTGGAAAAGGTGCAGGAATGTGACCTGTTCATTCTTCTTCCGCAGGACAAAGATCACCTGCAATGAAAGCCCAACAGCATCAATGCCCTGCAGCCCTGGAAGCAGCTAGAGCAGGCTGGCCACTAATTCAGTGTCTGATCTCAGTGATGTTTCCCTCCTTCCCTCCCCACTCACTGTCACCCCACACAGTAGGTCACCCCACAGCTTCCAGAGCTGTAGCATGTCAAGAGTGGCCTCAGCAACATTCCAGAGCGGCCTCCTTGACAGTGATACCAGACAGAAGCACTACCAGGTCAGACTGGAAGGGCTGCAAAAGCACCTACCCCAAATGCACTGGGCCCCAACTCCCCGCCCAGCAAGGGGTGACAAGGCCTTCTCAGTAACTCACCGTGTCTGTCAGTTCAATGAACTTGGAGAAAACAAAGAGCCAAGCAACACTGACCATCTGTAACAGAACAGGTTAACATTAGAGACCCACTGCAGCCTGAACATGCCCAGTGACCAAAGGGCTTCCTTACAGTTACCCCAGCATGAAACCAAGGCCCAGAGACTGTGAATCCTCTGCTGCAGGAAAGGCAGGAGCTGTGGCCCTGCTGTCCAAACAGAAGCGCTAAAGGCCATCCCCACTTACCAGAAGAGGGATGAGAACTCACCCTGAGGGCCTTGGGGTCCTGTGAGAAGTCCACAGGGTCACATCGCCAGGTGTACCCAGTAAGCCAACCTGCCATCAGGAACTGCAACAAGAGCATCATCAGGGCGAGGCCCAACACATCACCCACTGCACATCAAGCTCTGCACAGGAGGGCAGGGAACAGCCAGAAAAAAGGCTCCCCATCACCCACGCAGCCTGCACATGCTGCTTTACACATGCCCGACCAAGCTGCCCACAACTCACCTCATAGACTATGTAAAGTGAGAGTCCCACCAGGAAGAAGTTGTATAGCACCATGAACTTCTTCAGGTTTAAAGGCTTCCTGTTGGCCATTAGCCGGGGACCCAAGGATAGGACAAAGTAGACATATCCCAGAAGGATGCCCATCACAAGGAATGGGGACTGCATCAGTGGATAATCAGCGATGCGGGGGTCTGCAGAAAGAGCCACAGTGCAGAGCAGTTAGCATCCTCACTCCAGACTGCTGCCAGCAGTGCTACTGCCACAGTGGAGGCAAGGACATGGCAATCCTGTTCTCCTAGGACAGGAGTGCAAGTAGAGAAGCAGTCTGGGAGCAGAGGCTGGTGAAGTCAGCCAGACTCAGCACCATATAGCCTGAAGCCATGCTGCAGGGCTGCCTAGAGATCTTCTGCCCAGGAGAGCACAAGTGCCTCAAAATGACTTGCACAGGCACTGAGGCAAGACAGCCCCATAACAGTCAGCACAAATACCCCAGAGATGCATCTGTGTAAGGACAAAGGTAGGGCACAGTTGCATCCAGACTGCTTTGAGGATGACAGACCACCCCTCAAGTGTCTGTGGCAGTAGGGTATAGTGCTACCTGTCTGATAGCTGGGCAGAACCAAACACTCACCTGCTTTCTTCATGAAGTCCTGATACATGGTCACAATCCCCTCCATGGTGGTGGCAGTATCTCTGCAGAAAAAGGCAGGGAAGATCAGATAGGTGTTTTCCCAGGAGGGCAGCCTACAGAGTACAGCCCTGCAGATCAGCAAATTCCAAGCACAATTTCAGAGAAACAGTCATGTATCTGGCCAGTATTGCTCTCAGCTGATCACACACCAGCATCCACTTTCCATCTGAGCCACAGGCCTCCTCACAGGGCCTGGTCCTGTTCCCCCAGCTCTGCTGGGAATCCCATCATCCAATGCCAGCAGTCCTTGCAAGGCAAGAATTCAACATTTCAAGCCAGCTAGGAAAGCTTCCAACCTCAGCACTGTATCTCTAGTCCCCTAATCTTGCTCCTGCTGTACAAGCTCAAGCACTATCATGCATAAGCACCACGACATTGCCACCAGCCTTGGCACCCCTACCTACTCCACACACTGCTGTCTGATGCCAGTGCAGAAATGCAGAGCTGGTTCGCACTCTCCATAGAGCAGGGCCTTTATGATAAGCTTTGGACTCCTACCCACTGATCCCCACCACAAAAGCAGCACACCACCACTGGCTAGCCCATTGCCTGAAGAAGGAAATCCATGGGTTCAGAAACAAACATCAGTTTCTGATGTCAAAGTTCCGGATTTCACATCCTTGCGCAAAACCCTCCTGACAAGAAACTACTACCACATAACCTAGCACACTACTTCAGAGGCTAGGAGCATCCTGCTTGGCAATGGCATTTCCACTCCCCTTCCAGACAAAAGAAAACCATACAATATAAGGCTGCAGGGAGAAGGACTGGTGCTCCCCACACTTGCTCAGCCTCACTATGAACACACAGCAAATAATGATCCAGGCAGATGCTCTCCAGAAAAGCAGGAAAGTCAATACTCCCCAGCATTAAGCACTACACAGACCTGCTAGGAGCCCAGCAGGGCTAAAAACCCCTTCTCAGCAAGCTGGGGGAACCCCACCCAATCTGTGCACCCAGACAGTTGTCATCTTACCTGTCATCTTACTTGCCAGCAGCCCAGGCTCCTACTGCTGCAGGCAAGTTTGAAACACACTCATCCATCCCCCTGTGCTCTCCAGCCTCTCCCGAGCCCACAGGACACCAGAGTAGCAGGAATGGAAAGGAAGCAGAGCAGAGGCCCAGCCTCACCTGACTCATCCACCTGTGAGGGAGGCATTCCCCACAACTGCTACCAGACACTCCACCTACCCCTTCCCTCCAAGAAGGTGCACAGGAGTCACTGCCCACACAAGGCCTGAGGAAATGGGTCCCCAGCCCAAATCTCTCCAGGGAGTATATTGCTGCCACCACCAGGAAGCACATAGCCTCTTCCAGACCAGCAGCCAGGAGGCTGAAGCCAGAGTAAGCTTCTTCCAAGTAAGGTCCCTGAGTACTCAGCAGTCACTGTGCCACCTCAAGCCCTTACCAGCCAACACCAGCATTGCTCCTTCAGCCTCACAGCAAGACAAAGAGCTCAATGTCATCTTTACTGTAGGCAGGATGGCAGCAGACACTTCCTGTGCAGTGCTACCAGGCACCTCCATGACAGGCTTTGCTGGCAGTAATCTTCAGGGGGCCTGGCACACACCATTCTGGCTCACCATTCCCTGCAAATCAGTTTGCTGCAGCAGCAGTGCTGGCTCTGTACCTGCCCAGTCATACCCTCTGCACCCCTCCAGACCAGGAAGCACCACCCAACCTCTCTGAAAGAACAACGGGCAGGAAGAGATCTCCTCCTTCACCTCAATCCCCAAAACACCCATTCCTACAATCAAGGCTCCAAAGCAGCCTGCACAGCTATGTGCCCTAAGGACAGAGCCCAAGAAGTTTTGCTGTGCCTCAGAAAGCACAGAAGGTGGCTCTTTGTGCCATCTTGGAGGCAGATGGAGTAAGAGGGCAAAACCCACCAGGGACTGGTCCCCAAATACCAGGAGCACTTCAGCAGCAAAACCAACCCACCCCAAGGTTTCAAAGAGTTTAATGGCAAGTAATACTCACTTGCAGTATCCCCGTGATACAAGTAATATTTAAGGTTCTGGGCACTGCCAAGATAATCCACTCTCCACATGCAGCAAAGCCCTGCTAAAAGTGTAGTAGGAGCTACTGCATCCTTAAGAGCCACTCAAGGCTCAGCTGTGGGAAATGCAGTAAGTACAAGTCCAGAAAGCTGCTGAGCTTTATGTTGCTTTAATGGCTAAGAGCAAGCTCCAAACTCGTCTGTCTAGTTTCAGCTTTCAACCACTACATCCAACTACACCTTTATTTGCTAGATTGAGGAGCCCTCAAGAGTCAGTTCCCAGCGGAGGCACCTGACTATTCAAGCTCTGTTTATCTTATCAGGGTGAATGAGTCAGCCTTACTACAGGTCCAGGGCAGAAACAAAAATCCTGCTGAGTACTTTCCTATTTTGGGCAGGCTAGAATGAGAAAAGAGTACCAGTTGTCTTTGAGCTCAAAGCTACATCTCACACTGCAGGAAAACACTTCAGCTCAGGCACCATGGATCACTTCACTGACCCTGAGCCAACAAAGGCTCCAGTACCACTGGCCAACTGGGACTTCAGGGTCCACGACAACTACTCCCCCAAGCAGTGGAAGAAGCCCACTTAAATCCAGGACTAGCACAGAAGTCCCTTGCAGAGTGAACAGCAACAAGTCCCTCATATTGCCTTTGCATGAAGCACCTTCAGCACTACTACAGCCACACATGCCACAGGAAGATGGGAGGCATTGGACTTATCCTGAGCACAGGCTCTGGGCAAGCACCAAGACTTCTACCAGGGCAGAAATAGCAGAATTATGCTACAGGCCCCTTTGGAAAGCATCTGTGCATTTTCCACAGTTTCTCTAGACAGAACAACATCCTGCTAAATTAAGCTAACAGAGTAACCACATCTCCAGGGAAACCCCTGAAGTCTTCAAGTCTGCAAGGCCTGCCATCCATCCATCCACATGGGCATGCTACATCATCCTGCATCCATGCAGCCAAAGTATGTCTTGCTCAGTGAGCAGATGCAGGTATGTCTTGCCTTCCTCTGTCCTCCAAGGGGCAGCCACTGGCCTTGGGGTGTTGACAGTCAAGCTGCAAAGTAGGAATCACAGGGCAGGCCCAAGTGTTACCTTCACTAAGCAGGGGGATGTGAAGTGCACCAGCCTGCCTAAAACATGAATGCTCCAAGCAAGTCTTTCTGCTGCAGGCAGGTGTTTTCCAGCACAGATAATCAAATGACCAGGAACCTGAACTCCTCTCTGTCATCTCCTCTGTGCACAACACCTCTCTGCACTTTAAGAGGGGTTCACCATCCAGACAGGCATTTGCTCTTGCTCTTACTGCACTCCACACTACACCACACATCACACACTGCAGGTGTTCACTGCTCAGTGGTTGGATCTGTTCTCTCTGCACATGGGGGACACTCACTTTCCTCTGACAACCTCTTAAATCCTGCTCCTCTTAGGCAAGAAGTTGGGAGGAGATGGGGAACCAAAAGCTGAGCCTTGAACAGCTGAAGAGAAATCAAGCAAACAGGTCCAAGCATCCCAAATGAGAAGGAACCCTAGGGGCCCAAACACACCCTGCATGATACAGAGAAAACTTGCAACACATCTCATTCTATCTCTCAGCAACAGGGAGTCACTTCCCTATGTCAGAGAAAAAGTTCCCACTATTTGCAAAGTAGAGTGTCAGGCCATAATCTGCTCCAGTAACCAACATCAAGGATTAAATACTTGCTTACACCAAACAATGTGTACACTGCATATTTCCAGCAAGCTATACAGCTAATTAGTGCAACTTCAGCAACAACAGCAAGGCCCTTTATGACCAGCGCCAGTCAGACCACAGCACTGTCAGAACCATGACACTGACAGAGACCAGAGCTCAACCCAGTTAGCTTTGTTAACAGCCCTGCAGAGCACATATCTCACCACACAAGAACCATCTGCAAGCAACAGACTCTGCCCCAGACATCCAACACTCCTCCTCAGCATTCAGGTCAGAAATCAGTCCTGTAATAAGTGCAAAAGCAAACACCCTCATCTCCCCACTGGTTTAATTAAAGGCAGCACCAAAACCATCTGGTAGGTGGCCACAGAGCTGTCACCCCAGGAGGGCTGGCACAGGGCCCTTGCTGAACTGGCTAAAGCAGGCCTGGGCCCTCTGGGGCTTCTAAGGGAGTAGCAGCCCTCAAAGTTCAGGAGATAACCAGCTGGCCAGATGTGAAACCATCTCTCATTCCTGACCTGCAAGATAGCATCAAGGCTTGCTGCCTGATGCAGCTATGAGCTCCACAACCTCTCAGAAAGAAGCATCTTCCTCCCCCAGCTCCCCACCATAGCACCTGCCCAGTTGCCTGGCGTACCAGAAAGACACTGTGGGGTCCAGCAAGGCCTGCACACAGCCCCATGTGTCCATGGCCTATATTTCCCTGCAGAAGAGTGTAACTGATCAAGCCAGGCTCTGGGGGCCCCAGAGAGAGAGGTGTACTGCATACTCAAAACTAGCCCCTCAAGCCATTACCACCAAGAGCTGACAGTCACAGCTCCAGAAGCTTTCCTGAGTTCATGCACAAGTGAATCCAGCAAGAAGAGGAACACAAAACTTTATCTTCCCCAAAGACACATATGCAGCAAGGCAGTCAGAGCAAGACAAGAGGGAGGAGGAGCCCAGCCAGCCATAAGCTGCAAACCCCTGGTTTTTAATCAACTCTACAGTGGGATCACTCCAAGACTGAAATGTACAGTGAAGCACCAAACCCTGGATTTGGATCTCCTCTCTCTGCTGCTCTGTGCCCAGGTGAAAGGGAGAGGGGCCTATAACCAGGGAGTACACACTTATTTCACACACAGCGTCTCCTAACACAAGCTCAAGCACATGTAGCAGAGGCCACCCAATGGGAGAGCTGTATTCAAGTATACTTGCATTACTGCTAATAACTTCAGCCATTCACTGACGATTCAAGTCAAGATAGCATTATCCACATGCTTCTAAAGTCATGTTTTTTCTCAAAAGAAATCAGCCTAAAGACACATCCGTCACCAGCTACAGAAGACAAGTCTGCCAGAACAACCGGAGCGTCTACATTTCAAGTGTGGAGAGCCATACCAACAGATTAGGGCAGAGCAGTAAAGCAGCCCTCCTAGCCTGGCACCTCAGCTCTGAGGACTTGGGGCAGACTCTGATTGGAGTTTGAGAACAACCAGTCCCAGAGCTCAGTCCACAACATAACTACAATGACTGCAAGGAAACTTCATGCTGGCACCACCAGATAAGTTTTCCTATTTGAATCATATCCATTTGTCACTTTCTCTGGCTCACCTACTTCATGCTGGGTGACAAAGGACGTGACCAACAACCTGGTACCATATGCTCTACATAAGCATATTCTGAAGTCAGTACAAGAGGTCTGCGTTCAGACTGGATGCAAGCTCTCAGACTTGTGATATGTAACAGCTCTTGCAAGAACTGCCTTTACAACCATTGCAGGAGTCACACTGGCTGGGCGCTGCTCCTGGCACACTGCCACATCCAAGTGGCAGAAAGTGTCCTGCCTGAAGTTGATCAGTTTCCCCATCTTCACCAAGTATGTGTTAATATCCTACCACTCTCTCACGAAGTGCCTGTAAAACCCTGAGGCCTTTGGACAGCATCCGACAAACAAATTAAGCTCTGCCCTTCCCATACTCACTGGAAGGAGGGAAAGCAAGAGGAGACTCCCAGATTAGCAGGTAAGCTCTGACTGACAGTCAGTATGGCACCTCATAAGCTTTCAGGGAAAGGAGGGCAACAGTAACCTTGTACAAAAATCAAGGCAGGTAATCAGACTCCACGGTCCTGCAAGAGCATGCCTTGCAGTTAAAGGTTTATATGCACAGAGCACACTCAGGAAAGACAGAACTAGACAGGTGACAGAGGAGGGCAGGCAGGGCTAGACCGAGCAAAGCCAGCTTCTAACACCTACATCCAAAAATCAGGTCAAGGCTTCTAAAGCCACCTACCAAAGAAACAGAGCCCTATCTGTAGGTAGGACAGCCGGTACCACAGCATTCATCTCCGGTTTTAATCACTATGCAAATGCCAGCATACAAGGCTTCACTTCTGTTCTCAGAGCACTGACTGTAATCATGACACAGTAATGATTACTGTGCTCTGCCCCATTCAGGCCCGTGCATTAATTAGACAGGCACATCAAGACAAGATGGACATTAAAAGTCTACAAAGCAAGATGCACAAAGGAAAGACTCCCAAATTCCCTCCAACGGCTTTACCTTGCCTAGTCAAGAAGCCCAAGTGTGAACCCAGAGCCACTTCTCAACGAGACAAGGGACCACTGCCTGGAACTCACCATGGCATCAGCTTTGGGTCCCATACCCTCCACATGTAGAAGGCAGGGCGGTCACACAGTCTTCTAACAAGAGAGCAGGATGTTCTCTGACAGTACGAAGATGTCATACTCCAGTACCACAGTATATGCACCTAGAACCCAACAAGCCTGAGGCTTAATGGATACTACTTTTAAGCAGGTTCACAGCCTTCTAAGAACAAAAAAAAAATAAATAAAGCATGAGTCCCGATTATTTCAACACAGGTGTAGTCTGACCACTCAAAGCCAGAGCACTTGTTTCAACTGCTGCTCCTGTACAGACAGGGAAAGCCTCTTAGGGTTAAGTAGAAGTGGCATGAGTTATAAAATCTGTGTGTGCACAGAGCAAATCTTAAACTGTGAGAGCAAGCTAGGTGATTTGATCCACAGGGTAAGAGCACTCCTTGCAGCAAAGCTGGAAAACTTGCTGCCAGTGACAGCTTACCACTCTGATCCATCCCTCAGGGAAGAATCGACCCTATCAGACACTATGGGAAATCAAGAAACATCAGACCCAGTTACCATCTCCACCATCCTCAAGCCACTAAAGGCGCAGATACAATATAGACAACAGGCCTGATGGTTTGGAACAGGCTGTGGCAGATGCAACTTGTCATCTCTGAGCAAAAGCAGCCCCACAACTCCTGCAGGGAAGAGCCCTGGCTCCTGGGGACTGTCTCCTCCCTATAAGAGCCCAAGCTGCCTCACCTGTTTGACTGGCAAGAACCAGACTTTCCAGCCCAAGTACTCCCACCATCTGACAGCCAGCAGGGCACACGCTACTGGAACTCCAATACAAAAGCACGGAAACACAGAGCATCTCTTGGGCCATCACAGGCACCACTCTCAGTGTCCCCTGTAAGCATCTCCCTAGACGAAGGGTCTCAGACTGAGTGTTGACTGTGCTGTAACCCCCACCAGTAAAGGGGAAAGCACTCACCTGTAGCATGCAAGGACAGCGCCCAGTCAATACCTGCTTCTGACATCAGCTTCAGAGGTTCCTCGGGATGTAAAGCTTTTCTCCACCAGGAGAGAAAGGAGACACTCTGCACCTTCCCTACAAGCTCCCTTATTTTCATCTCTAACATATGGCACAGGACACCTCTAGGTTAGAGTGAGCTTTTATTCCCATAGTTTCATCTCAGTTTTAACAGTACTTTCATATTACATTTCTGCCCTGAAGGACCACATAATCTTCCCACCCAACAGATTTTCAAGAAACAAAAGTAAGAATACAACACAAGAGAGGACCACAGGTCCAGGCTGTGTGGGTGGCACAACTTAATCCCCGCAGCAAAATGCAGCAAGTAGATGCTGCAACAGCTGGCATCTTGCTGCTTCTCATAGGAATAGGCCGTTAGCAGCAGCTCATACCCATGAGCTAGAGGGGCTTCCTAGGAAATAGATAAGCCACAGCACTCTCAGTCAAGCCCCAAGGGCTCAGCCAGCTGTTTGACTCTAAACTATCATCAAGAAGCTGCCCAGCAGGTCTGGTGGGAAGGTCAGCTCCATCCAGATAGGAATCTGCCCTGGCTGCATTCTGGCAAAAGAGAAGGTGGTCAGTTTGGGACAGCACAGCAGGATGGATGCACTGCGGCACAGGCAATCCCGGCCTCCAAGAGGGGAAGAGATGCTCTGAGGAAATGCACTAGCAGGTGAAGCACCCAGTGTTATTCCATGGTGCCCACTGACATAGGAAGGGGTATTCACCCCACTTCTCCCTGCCTTTTGGATTCCAGAACCAACACGATCGGTCACAGGGAAAGCACCTGACAGTCCCCTGGCACGAAGCAGCCCAGGCACTAAGGCAGACTGCCGGCCCAAAGCTTCCCCTCTTGTTGCAATGCCTATTTGTGCTGCTTCATTTAGTCTGTTACAAGGTAAAAAATAAGTAGCTTTCCCAACTGCCCATTCGTTACAACAGAAGAACAGGCCCATGTAACGAGACTGACAGACCAAGCCCCGTAGTGCCAGCGGTTATGGAGCCCACAGTTGTCCAGGAAGTGCAGACCCCTGTACGAGACCACGCCAGTGCCAGGTAAACCCGAGGGCAGGCGACTGCTGCCACCCGGGGGTGACAGTGACCTCCTCCTCCTGCCACCGCGTTCCAGAGCAAGGGGCCAGCGGGAGGCCAAGCACCTACACGAGCCGGCACTCAAAGCTGACATTGTGTCGCAGCAGCGGGGGAGGCCTGGTACTGCCACCCTGCCCGGAGGAGGAGGGAAGAGCCATCTCAATGGTTACATTGATGCCGAGAGCTGGGTAGCAGAAAGCTCCCCGGCCGCCGGGGGCTGCTCTCGCCCCGGTGCAGAAAAGCCCCAGCAGACCACAACCCTCGGCTGCTCAGCGTACCCACAGCTCTCAGCCCGGTGCCCACGGCAGGAGCTTGCTTCCCCCCCCCGCGAGTCCCTCTAGCACAGGCCCCGGCCCCGCTGCCGCCGGAGGGAGCGCCAGGTCCCCCCGCCCGGGCGGCTCCCGGCCCGGCTCGGGTGTGGCGCGGCCGGGCCCGGAAGCGGGGCCGCGGCCCAGCGGGGCCTGCGCGGCTGGGAAGGGCCGCTGAGGGCTCAGAGAGGCCCCGCGCCGCCGCCGCGGTGTGTGGGGGTTCAGCCACCTTTCAGCGAGCCCACGGGGCTGCTCCGCTGCCTGTGGAGTTGGGACAGTCCCACTAAAACGCCAACAGGACGATGCCGATCCCGTCCCTGAGGCTGCGCAGCCACCCGTCCCTGAGCCGGAGAGCAAGCGAACCCTGGGCTGGGGTCACCGGCCCGCAGTGGGGAGGCAGCCCCGTCACGGCCGGGACCCAGCGCGGCTGCTGGCAGAGACCTGCCGGGGCGGAAACCGGTGTTTGTGCCCCGGCACACAGCGCGGAGTAACAGTCCTCTCCCCCGGCCGGCCGGGAAAGCATCCCAGCCTCGCACAGAGGGGGCGGCTCTGCCCCAAAGGAGAGCAGCCGACTGGGGGAAGGGAATTACACCCTTCCCTGGCACCATAGAGGGGCAGTGGCACCAGGCTGTGAGCCAAGGAGCACTGCAGCTCCTTACAGTGACAAGACCGAGCAGCTTTTAAGAAAAAAAAAAGTACTTCAACAACTCAACTCGGACTCCACTTGTGTTCCGCCGTCTGACACGAGCACGTTTGCACACCGCTGGGCTGCCACAAGGACTCACACTGTATTACGGGTACCCCCCTTCCCGAGGGGGTGACAGCCGCTACAGCCACACCCAGCGTAATCACCCGCCATGGGCACGTCACAATATCACAACACCCATCCCACCCATCAGGCCACGGCCTCCCACGACGCGCCCCTCCAACCCCGTGGTGAGGGGACACCACACACCTCCTCCCGTGACCCAGAGCATCCAAAGTGATGGGAACATTAACACATACACACACGAGCCTCATCTATAGCAGGCTGGTCAACAGGTGCCAAGACAGCACATGGCCTCCCCGGGGCTGTGCCCGCCATTCCTGGCAGCAGAGCTTAACCCCCAAAGCAGCTAAACCCGGCTAATGCCTCCCCAGCACCCTCCTCCTCTGCAACCACCTTCCCAAAACCCCCTCAGAGCACTGCAACAACCAGCCTCGACCCACCGCTAACCTCAGACACATCCACCCACACTCCCCCCTCGCAAACACCCCAAAAGACCTCTGAGACAGACCAGGCGCCCCAGCCCACCCCCTCCAGGCAGGACTGGGCCCCACACCCTCCACACCACGTGCCCGCGACCACCCGCACTCACCGCCAGCCGCACCCTGCTCTGCCGCCGCCACGGCCGCCCCGGCCATTAAAGCGCCCCCTCGCCGCTGCCCATTGGCCGAGATGGCAGATCCCCGCCCCCAGGGGAGCAAGGACCAATCGGCGCGGCCGCCGCGTCCCGCCCGCTCCACGGCCACGCTCACCGCGGCGGGGCCGGAGGGGCCGGGGCTGCGCCGGGAGCGGGGCGGGCTCTGCCCGCGCTCTGCCCGCGCTCTGCCCGCGGGGCTGAGCGGCGCGAGGGGAAGGTGGAACATGGCTGGGAAAAGGATGCCGGTTGCGGCAGGGTCAGCGTGCGGTGCGGAGAGCTGGCTCGAGGGGGGTGGTGA
>VZTX01008586.1:0-77639 GCA_013400915.1 Pardalotus punctatus | reverse complement strand
GAGGGATACCCATCAACCAGAGGCTCATAGGCTTGTTTTTTCCCCCGTGACACCACCGCAACAGCCACCGCGAGCTTGGGGAGAACAGGACAGAAGCCAGAGACGCCAACTCTGACCGCGTGCAGTTTCCAGAGTGTTTCCGTCCTGTGGCACCTTCACAGCCGTGCCAATCTGCATCCTAAAAAGTGGTGGAGTCTTGACTCGTGCTCGTCTGGTCTGAAGGCGTTTTCAGAACTCACTATTCTAATTGTTAGGAATCATCTTCTCATTTCCAGCTTAATTTGATGTATGGCTGGTTAATAAACATTTGCTCCTGTGCCAAAGATGTAATTTATCTCACTCACCTCTTGCCTTGCTGTTCATGCTACAGTGTATTTGTAGACGGCAACCACCTCCCTCTCAACCATTACACGGAAGACAAAACAAGTTTTTCCAGCATTTTTTTACTAGCCTGCCTGCCCCTACACCTAACGCCATGGTAGCTCTTTTTGCTGCACTGCTGTTCACATTTCCTGTCCTGAAGATGGGTGACCAGGAGCAGTTGCAGACTTGTGCTCACCTAGCGAGAATTCCCCATCTAGATACAGCCAGGGCTGCATTTGCAGTGACAGATCTGTGTCTCTGTGGCTGGTTACTCCTGTAACTTTTCTACTTCAGGTGCTTGCAGCTCACAAAGTCCCCAAAATGCCGTAAAGAACTGCACTTCTGGTGACTTTCTTGCCCTTTTTTGGTGGTACAGCATTCCTTTACTTTCCCCTACATTGCTAATGCACCACAACATTCTGACTTTATCAGATCACACCTAATATTGGTGCCAGTCCCTAAGGAAGTCAGTTTACAAAAACATCCACAAAGTACCTCAGGAGTAACCTTCTGTGTGTCCTGATATACTCCCTTTCCCCAGGCTCTGCTTTCATCTTGACCTTAAGCACTCCTTCCCACGTGAAATTCCTGTGCTTGTTTCTGCCCCAGCATCTACCAAGGCTCCTAATTGGTCCCAGCGTTCAGAGCTGCTTCCCTGGAGTCCGCACAGGGCCTGTAGTTTTATAGGATGAAGGTTTTTTTTAACTATCAGGTTAGTTGACATAATAAACTTTATTTTATCCTTCGTTTCTTGCCTGTGTGCTGTGTTACTCTTTAACTGGATACTGTTAACATCAGACTAGCAGAGCCACAGCAGTCTGGATTACTTTTTCTCCCTTGTTAAGTATAGGCATCAGCCCTGTTTGTTACTCTTCACTTCTTTTTATTTTTTGTCCTCCTTTTATTTTGCACCATTACTCTATTTTTAGTTATCTGTGGTCCAATTCAGTGGAAACCTTGCTATGTAGTTTGTCATGAAATTAGAGAACATCAGTGGATTCCTTAACACTCCCTAGTACTGGATTCTTTTCCACCTTGTATCCTGCATCTCATAGCTTTCTCCAAGCATTGCTTCTCTCCTCTGGGTCCACCCTTGCTGGCAGGCTTGTCAGGCTCTATCAATGAGCCCCAAATTGCACAGCCCAGCCTCTTCCTGCTATTGGAATTAATTTCCAGGTCACTACCTTTTCTTCTGCTCTGAATACGATTTATTTCTCCTCTCTTGGTTCTGGACTCTATTTCCCAGTTGTGTCTGCCACCTCTACCTTATTCCTGTGTGGTATTTGCCCATTAATTTTTCCTTGCTATTGCATCTTCTGTTTCTCTCCTTAATTCTCCAACACATCAAATAGATTTTACCATTTTATTTCTCCTCCGTCAGTTTGCTCTTCTTTTCACACTCACTAGCTTCGATGAGTTACCTTTGTCTGCATGTTGGCCTTTGTTTACTTCTCTTGCTCAGCGGGTGTCTGCAATTCCTTGGTATTCACCCTTCCCACAACATTCCCAGTGCCTGCGCAGGAGCTCCAGCTGGAACAAGGACACTGGTCTGCTGGAGCACCCTGGCTGCAGGCAAGTGGATCTGGTGCCATGCTGTCCAAGGGGGTGATGCAGGGTCCCCTCCTAATCCTTGGGGACAGGCCTCCAGCAAGGACCTGACTAATCTGCTACAGGTTGTGGATCCAGGTTTCTGCCTTCCAGCCTCTTCGGAAGCAAGGTAGCACAAGAACACACAGCAAAGAAAATCCCTCAAAAATAAGGGAGGTGAGGGAAACAAGGGAGTGACGTGACCTGTTGTGTACAGCCCGATCTTCCCAAAGTGTCTTGAGAGAGAATCTTTTATAGATGGGTAATCTGCTTCCATCTTGAATCCTGCCCATCTGACCTGAAATCTGGGAGAGAAGCTGTTTGCAGCCAGCCAAGCATGTCACCCTGACTGCAGTCTGGACCACCAGACCAGAGATGATCCTGTCACACGCTTGCGCGAGGGTGTCCTGCCTGCACCAGCCACTCCTTCAGCTGGCAAAGCCCTACAGGTCATTAACTCTTCACCTGCAATTCAGGAGACAACCTAGCTGTTGTGTGCTTGGTCCCAAGCCTCCAGTTTGGAAAAGCTTAAGCTTCTTCTTCCATTTCTTATCCCAGAAAACAACACAGCATTTCCACTTTAGCTTTAGTGAGGGTCTTGCTGGTCCTTCTTAACCTGGGGATCCAATTAGATGGAGGTGGGTGGGCATCTCTGCATTCCTCCTTTCTACTGTCCCCTCCACTGGTCCTTGTCTTCTGCTTGCTCCTTGCTGCTTGCAGAGCCAAGTGCACCTCTCTTTCCCCTCATCACTCTGCCCTGGTGCAAAAAGCAGGCATGGGCCAATGTAACTCGCTGAAGGCACAAATACTGAAGCCATCCTTAGTGCAGATGATTACCAGACTATCAGATGGGAAGGTCTGTAAGAACTAAGCAATGGAAAAGGAATGAAGTTCATTGTGAGGTTATGACCTCAGGGATTAGTGATGATAATTTCTTTTGTATGTAATGAGAGATGCTGGTGCAGTATTGCATCTTTTCTGGTGCCAGTCTTGAAGATGGCTTAGGCTCACCATGCAGCTGGGTGGGAAAAGAGAGATTTCAATCACTTCTAATGTCAAGTTTCTCAGTTTTCTGAGAATCTAGAAACTCTCAAAATCCTGTTCTTCTGGGGAACAAAACTATCTTTTGGATCACGCCTAGTTTATAGAGTGTATAAATTCAGTGAACAAGAGAATATAACTGTGGATTTTTAAAAAATATTGATCAATGTAATGGTGAGAGTTTTATTTGGCAAAAGTGTCAACATTATTCAACTTGAAAAATCTAAAAGAAAATAAAAAGATCAAATTAATTCAGTGAAATTAAACACATGAACACTTGGCCCTGTAATTTTTCAGTAATGTATTTGACACACATAGTAAATTTACCTATCTTATTACACTTGGGGGGTGAAAAGAAGATTTACAGATCCTCCCATCCTTTGCTTTTTAATCCTGAAAAACCAATGATTTTGTACGTAATCAGATAAAAACCATGAATGTAAACCAGCTCTCTAATGTTGTTTTACCCCTCTCCCTTTCCCTGGGGTTGGACTCTGAAGCACTATGAACCACCAATTATTGCTGCACACCTTCTCTGCGGCTCCATGGAAAAAAAAATGGTAAGTTGATTATGCTGGCAGTTGCAAAACATCCAAGAAATGCTCCTAAAACACCTCTGTCTATACTGAGAGAATCAAACAAGGCTTTCATGGCCACGAAAAGTAGTGAGAGATGACACTACTCTGCACCTTGAAGGCCCATTATAAATGCCATCATGTCACTTTGCAATTTCAATAAATGGAGGTGGGCAGGTAGGCCTGCCTGGGTGTGTGTTGTTCAGGCTGATGTGTTGCCTCCTTCCACGGCTGATATCAAGTGACTCACCTTGTGCAAAATTTTGTAAGTTATTTGTGCTAATTACATTGTAGTGGCACGAAAGGCCAATTACCCCATCACTGTTGCCCTCTTCCCTTAAGCCAAAAGAAATGCATTCATTCCTGGAATTCAAGGTCCCTACAAGCCCCTCAAGCTGCCAGCAAACAATTCAACATTTGTGTAGCCAGCAGGCATGAAATGACCCCGCTGAAACCCCTGCTGTAACGTGACACTGCAGTTTTACATTAAAACATCACCTGGGAAAAGGCATTCTGTGAGATGAAAGGGGAGATGGAAGCATCACCCGGAAGATTGCAGGAACTGCGCTGGTGTTCTGGAGCTTTGACAGCAGACTTTCACCCCGGTGTGTTTAATTGCTGGACTTTGCCTGCCAGCCGGGGTGGGCAGCACACATGACTGTTGTTTCCTGCCAGGACAAGAATTCTTTGTCAGCTGCATAGCAACCTCTCCAGCATGAGCACTGACACCCATCTCCATGGGCTGGCAACATCACCCCAGCAATACAGAACACCCTGGAGTCCTCCACAGACATGCCAGAAATCTCCCCCCACTCTGGACCTGTTAAAGCATCCTTATTTGTTTCTCTGGCCTATAGGATAACCTTATAGAATAATGGTGTTTGCTTCAAATCCATGAAATCACAGCAGGGAGGGAGGGAAAGAAGCAGAGCCATAGCCACAGCAAGGCATCTGAAGATACCAAAAGCCTGGAGAAGGCCATTCTTCGGTGTCTTTGCGTGGCAGTAGGCATGGCAGGGTCACCTCAAGGCCCACAGTGGACTGGCAGAAGGCTGCAAAGGGTCAAGAGATTTGCAGGTTTCAGCACATGCAGCTCAACAGGAGTCCTTGGTTACTGTACAAGCATTGGTGACTCTCCACATGCTGTACACCTTGGCCGAAGACCACAGGAGCTCTGGGAGCTCTGTCTCTTGTAGGGACCTGAAAACTGTCCCTTCTCAGGTAGCTTTCAAGGCTGTCTCATGGGCACCTGCTCCTGAAGAGAAAATGCAGGTGACGAGAAAGCCCTGGTCCTGTTCATCTCCAGAGTCCCTTTTCCATGTGAAGTCATTTAGTTTTATCCCTGTGATTTAAAGCCCACAGGAGGTGATAGTTTCTGGCAACCTGTCCCAGACTGCCTGGAGCCTGAGAGAGCAGCTTGGCAAAGATGGGTGACTTCTCCACTCAGGCAGTTGGGATTACAGTCAGATTTGGTGACTTGACACCCACATGTCATGGTCCACAACCGTGTCCCAGGGCTGTCCCACTAACCTGTGGAACAGTGGTGCCATGCAGCTCCATGGACAGAGCAAAGGCAGAAGAAAAATTCTCCCAAGTGCTCCAGGCTGTGCTGGGGACTTTCCTGGGAAGACTTTGCCTTGACCTGAAGTGGTCACAGAGTCCCCAGCAGAGGCTGTCCAGGGCAGGGGTCTCAGGTGCTGCACCTCAGCCATGGGGCAGCAGGGCGTGAGCTGCCAGGCATCAGGCTGAGCATGCTGCTGGTCACTCCACAGGGACTAAGCCATAGAAAGGACATTGTCAGAGCAGAGGATTGTTCTGGGAGAACAGGCTGCACAAAGAGGAATTGTTTTGCTGTGAAATGAGGCTGTGTTTAGCTCCAGCCAGGGCTGGGCTTTGCCTGCCTGTCTGGGCTATGGGCTGGCAGGGGATACTGTCCTCCCTGGCCTGCCTGGTGTCTTCTCTGCTTCTGAGGTTGTCCAGTGGCGCAGCCAGCAGCACAAGTACATGCCCTGAGACCCATGGTGGGTAGGGAGAAAAAGGAAATTGAGGGACTAGAGCACTTGTGCCAGGTCTTCCACAGCCTCCTGCACCTGCCTGGCAGGTCCAAGGGGCACAAGGGAGAAAGGAAGAGCAGCAGTGGAGCAGCTCCCATGGGTGAGGGGCTGCACTGTTTCTCCCAATGACTGGCATATACTCACCTCTCCAAAAAGTGCTCTTGATGGCCTCCCTGGATGCATGTGTGGGGACAAGCATCTTGCACTTGAGCTCCAGTAAGACACTGCAGAGAGCACAGGACACAGAGAGGCAAAGGAGAGGAAACTGCTTGCTCAAAATGTGGGTTGGAACACTCTTATAAATTCCTGTCGGTTTTACTCCCTGTGTGAATGAATACCAACATTTAAGAGCAATGGTGGACGCACCCACAGGAGCTTTCTGTGAGTCATCGCTTCCTCAGCAGCTGCAGTGGGGCTTCCGCAGCCCAGGGCTGCCGGTCCTGCTGCCCGGCTCCTCCTGCCCGCAGCCCCAGGGCTGCCCAGCTCCCTGCCCTGCCCTGCCCTGCCCGAGCTCTGCAGCAGGGGCTGCACATGTGAGAACTCCCACACAGCCCCATGCAATCAAGTCACGACCTGATGCATTGTTCTGCTGACTGGAGCAAAACAGGCTGTGCCATGATGATGATCATGACAATGATGACGACTCTCAGTGTTTCTACCGGTGTGATGTCCATGAGAACCTAAATATACAAAACTAAGACAGACAAAATTTGCTCCCCAGCCCTACTTAGGCAGAATGTGTTTCTCAGGGGGATGCAAACAGGTCCTGTATCAGCTACTGCCATGAGATCTTAGGGCTTTGAAATCCTGCCACGCTGCTGTAGCAGAGCAAGAGACAAGAGCTGTCTGTCTCATACCACACAGCAGGACCCTGACTTCAGTACCAAAAATCAGTACCAAAAATAAACTTCCGTAAACATCCACTGCATGTTTCAAAGCCAAATTGCCGTGGGAGCAGCACACCTCCGCACTGCACACCAAGGCAGGCAGAGTCCAAGACTGGTACATGGCAGACAGACATGTCCCACTAAAGTCACCTGGCAACAGGCATAGAGGGGAGAGGTCTGGGTTCAAAAAAGGAACATCCTAGGAAATGCTGCAGCTTTGAAATAACACCCATAGAGAGGAATGATTTCCCTTTGCCCCAAAGCATGGCCAGCAAATAAAACACGTAATGCAAAAGTGCCCTGGGGTACAGTCTTTACCCAGAGGAAAGGAGCTGATATGCCAGGCAGGACTTAGCACCACTGCTAATTCAGTGCAGAAACTGCTTGGACATGATGGTAGGAAAGGGAGAAGCCTTATGATAAGCAGGTAAATCAGTGACAGAATCTGAGCAGCAGTGATCAGAATCTGAGCAGCAGTGATAAGATAGCTGCTGCAGGAACTACAGCCCTTGGTCCCCTGACTTTGGAAAATATGCATCTCAGGCAGAAAAATATATGCAGTAATTTCCTTTCTTTAAAAAACACACACTGGGGGAAAAAAAAAAAAGAGAGAAAAAGAAAAAGAAAAGGCTTCTCCTTCAGAGGAGCCAGCCAGCATGCTTTGCATTACTCTCATGTACAGGGTTACCCCTAAGGAAATTGCAGAAGGTTTTCATTAATTTCTAAGTGCAGGTTTCCACCAAGGCAGTGTTCCTGGATCCAGCCAGAGAGCCACAGTATCATAGGGACAATAAATAAACTGTGGAGTCACATCAGCTTGAACTATTTTTATGGCATGTATTACAAGTACATCCAAACATCCCATTTCTTGAGCATGTGCTTTTAGCACCACAGCATCTCTCTGAGGTACAAAGTGGTAACATTTTACTGCTAAGATAGTTGAAGATTTATTGCCCTTGGGTGGAAGGAGGAGATACACGGGATTTTTCAAAAGCACCTGTGTATTCATTTGCAGGCGCCAGCTGTCACACAGACAGGCTCTGCCTCTCCTGGGGCCACCACGCTCACACCGGGAGCCTGGGGGAAGGCACAGAGCCAAACTGGGAGCTGTTTCCACCACTCAACCAGTTTCCCTTTGTTTGTCTTTGACTTTCGAGCAGTCTCTGAGCTTTTCGGAGGTCAGTTAAGATGTACTTTTTGCTGCTGTTTCCATGTGTTTGTCTCTCCTCTGTGAGCTGCAGGTGAAGCTGTTTTGGAAACAATGCGAATACAAAACTTGGCTGAACACCCTTTGGCAGCACTCACCCCATTATGCTGCTTCTTAGCATTAAAAAGGGCTCAGGCTCTCTCAACCCAACCACCACAATACTTCTTCTTCGGTCCCAGATGTTTCTGTCAGAAAGATCCTATCCTAGCAGGAGGATGGAAATCAACCCCACAGCCCACACCAAAACCCTGCCTTACCTGTGGTATGGAGTGTGGAGAACTGAAGCGGCTCCCCTCACTCCTCTGCCTTTCTGTCTTTTCAGTAGCTTCTTCCCTCACACCTCATGTATTTCACTTCCACTATAAAGGCTTTATGACACCCACTTAAAAGATCTGTAGGTTAAAAAAACAAATAGAACTGTTATGTTTTGCTTGTTTAAACAAAAGAAGACATCTGTGTGCACATCTCCGCTTGGCGACTGGACAAGAGAACAAACAAGCAGCAGGTGTTTGCCATGCTGATCACTGGATGTAGAGATGCAGGGAGGTGGTGGCACCACTCTGACCTTCATGGTTCTCAGAGCCAGCAGCAGGACAGGCTGCAGGCACCACCCAGCACGGCTGCGTGTGAGATACAGACTGGGAACAGTGGGCCTATGGGTAGCTGGGCAGGAAGGAAAGGCAATAAATATCTCTCTCCTGCATTTGGGAGGAAGCCAGATGAAGCATTCCTGTCACGGGGGTGGAACGTTTTCCACTCTAACAGTAACTCAGGAGGATGTTAAACAACAGTTGCATAAGGCAAACATGGAAAACGCAACAGTCTGGGTATCCTGCTTCTAAAAAAATAAAATCCATTTTTAAAAACCCAAACTATTAATGCTGAGATTCAGTAAGACAAGGAAGCCTGGAGAAGCTCCAGAGAATAAGCAAGCTGATGTTATGCCAGTATCTTAAAAAAGTAAACAGGATGGCCTTGTAAACAGGTGTGTCTATTCGACAGATATCACACGCAAAATAATGACCAAAAAATATGTGATCATATCGATAAAGACTTAAAGCAGAGAAATATAAATACCAATCAACAAGGATTCCAGACAATAAACCAGTCTGACTAACATGATAATTTTTTTGGCACTGTATGTTATCAAGTATCAGAGATGGTAGAGCAGTGTGTGCGATCAAGGAACAAGTGCACAGGCAACCTGGCCACGTGCGAGGCAGCAGAGGAGCTGCTCCCCGTGGAGCTGGTACTGAGCATGTATTTGCAGCAGGGAGTGCTAAATAGTGTAAAGCTGGTTACCTGAAAAAAAGCGAAGTTGTGATGGGTACAGCCTGCTCTCCTGGGAGCCCTTGGGATCCCGGGGGCAGTGGGGCCATGCAGAGAAAGACACCCATTGTCTGCACTAGAGCCTGACTGGTACTGAGGAGAGGCTTGGGGGGCCAGAACAAACCAATGTCCTTCTCCATCACTCTCCTGCACCTGAGCTGGAGCCCAGACAGCCCAGCAGCTCCCGCCATGCCAGGGCTGAGCCTCCTCCCTGCTGAAATTATCCTACTTGGAAAAGACGAGTTCAAAAGGGATTGGATAAGGCAGGGGAAAAAACCACAAGGGTTCAGAATGGCAGCACATCCCATGCTCACAGGAAGATTGTGCTTCCCAATCACCTGCTTGGCCTCTGTCACAGTAGAACACAACCTGAGCCTTTGCCCCGACCCAGCAGGGTTGTAGTTTTATTCTGACACAGTGCACTGGGAATGGTGAATCCCTGTTGGACTTGCAGACCACAGAGACAGGCAGTGGACCATGAATTCCACAGTGACTTTATGGGTAAAAGGCTTGTTCCTGTTCCCTGTTTAAACATTCAAGTGCTGGCAGCAACCGGATAAGAGGTTAAAGTCACTCTACATCTGAAATTCCCATTCCCACAATTAGAATAACGTGTCCTGGTCCAGTGTCCCAAAGGACACAGATGCATAAAGAAATTTGGATGTGAATCAAGAAGTGGAAAATAGAAAATATGCCTTAAAGCAAAAGGGACTTTCATCAGTCCAGTCTATCATAAAAAAGGATCAGACAAGTTTGATCATAATATCTGACTCCTGTCTCTGGGACTAAAAACTCAGAGGCTCACTCCCTGCTTGAGAAGATCCGCTGACTTGAAGCAAATTAAATGCAGACTCAATCTAAGGTGCAACAAGAAAAATGGTTTTTAGAACAACATACCAGCCACGGTAGCAGAGACACATCAGTTTAGGATCAACTGTTTTCCTAACAACAGTGCTCTAACTTACACAAGAACTAATTCACAGCAGCCTGTGTCATGCAGGAAGTTACGCCGGGGAGCCTGGCCAGCCTCCCTGCTTTATAATCTGCGGAAAAAAACCCTGCCTGTGTTTCCCTTCCTCCAGTCCAAGTGTGTGAAAGGTCTGGCCTGCCCCACTGGAGGCATTTTTGGGAGGCGTTTCACTCAGGTTAGCGTGGGTAGCAGGCAGCCATGCCCTGCCCATGTCCCAGGCTGCCCAAATCACCCCAGCCAGCTGCTGGCCCTGAGCTCTGGCACTGAGGGATTTTAGCTTTATAAGGAAGCCAGTGTGGGGGGACGAAGTGAAGCAGCATCCTAGAGCTGAGGCTCCATGAATGACGAGTGCCAAGGATCTGACACATACAGTATTCTGCCTTGCTTTCCAACCAAAGCAAGGACACGAGACAGAGCAGGGAACAGCCATTCCTGTGGCTCTCAGCACATCACAGGGAAGCCCTACAGGCTTGTTTTTGCACAAACCCCTAACACTGGAACCAGTAAGTGCCTCCACTGCCTTCACACCAGTTCCTGGCTGGAGTCAGTGGCTTCCGGAAGAGCTAGGACCTCCACATTCATCAGGAGCAAAAAGCAATTCCACCAGTCTGGCTGGGATGGTGCCACTGCAGACACGTCACTGGACTCATTTGTAGTGCAGCAGCTTTGCTTTGTATAAGCTGTTTGTACTTCCAGCTCAACTTTCTACTTCCCAGCTCAGTGCTTTTCAAGGGCCAGCACGTCAAAATGGGTCAATAACTGTCCTAATCACAGCTTTGTGGCAGTGTATTTTTGGGAGAACAGTGCACAGCCTCCACAAATAAGCTGGATCTGATTAGCTCAGAGGCAAGTGGTGCAGGAGCAGCTGCAGGCTGTATCTGCTGAGTGGTGATTTCCTCACCCGAAGATTGCTGGCAGATGCTATTGAGTAAAACACAGTGCTGGCTTTCAACACAAATCAAAAGGAAGCCCATGCAAGAGCAACCAGAGGCAGGACATTCATCCTTTAGGACAGTGCTGGATGTATTGACAGGCTCCATGAGCATGCGCCCCCACCCTTGTCTCACAGGAATCTCTCATTAGGCAGATTACATGTTACAGCTCAAGGGCAGAAGTAGAACAGGGATGGCTCCACAATGCCCAGTTCCAAAGAGAAATGGGCTAGATTTCACAGCCTGGTCCTTCCAGAAGTGTTCTAGTCCTGAGCACATTGAAATACCTTTCTGCAGTGATAAATTAATCCTGAAGCAGCTAACTTTGTAGGAAGCACAGGAGAGAAGCACAGAAGTGAAATCAGATCCAGCTGGGATTTGGTGGAGCATCAGAATACAGTAGGTCTGTGCTTCTGTTCCTGAAGTGCTGCCTTCTTGCTGTAGGCCTTGTCCTTCCCAGTATTTTACTTTCTGGGGAATAGCCATAATTGGTTTTCAATGCACAAGATGTTTGCTGCTTATGTTTGTGCTGCTGACTCACTCTACAGCGCCCTTTACACATAAACCTGCAGCTCCAACACTCAGCCTCCAAGATTTTCAGTGTGATTTAGATTGGAGCTGCTCTGTAGCCTTACCCAAAGGGAAATAAGAGCCCTTATGACCTGAGAGATGGACACCAGTGTCTCACAGTGTGCATAACAAGGTCTTTATTAACAAGAGGGAGTAAAGAAAGAACACACCAAGTGAACAAGCAGAAACAAGGAGCTCCGTGCAGCTCTTAGGTTCTGTATCAGGAAAGGGTAGTTACCCTCCAGGCCAGACCTGGAGAAGGTGGCATCAACAACAGAAGCAAAGTTCTCTGCTCTGGTTGATCAGAGAAGTACTAGTGTCCAGGAGACAAGGCCACCAGCAGCTCCATGTAAACCATCCAGCACTAAATAAAACCCAGGGAAGGGCCCTACAACCCCTATCTTCCTGGATATAGTGTGTAGATACATGAAGGACTTTGAAGTCCTAAAGGAATCCAGGTGGGTTGCCTGCAGCAGTAACATGCTGCTTCCTGGGTCTGGTTCTTCTCAGTTCATCTCTGATATGGATGCATTGAGGCAGATTTTATATTCGTTTTTATTCCACTTGGCATTTTTCCTGGAGAGAGAAAAAAGAAAAAGCAGTCCAAAATCAGCAATCTGAGAGGACATTTGCTCAGGAGCATGCAAGACTCACAAAAACCCTCTCTGGGCTTTTCCAGTTCCACTCCAAGCTCATTTGCTACAGCATCTTGCTACAGATCAATCCCTTCTATAAATTGGCATCTTTCTCTGCTGAGAAATCTCCTTGACACTTCCTGTGTCCCCCTGCTATCCCCTCCAATTCTATTCCTTTTTCCCCCTAAGCAAGCCTTTCTCTTTGTCAGGAGTCTCCTACAGGAGTGCCAGACTTACTGAGTCTCACAGAAGTTGCTAGCAGTAGCACTCACAGAAGAACCCAGACTGTATCCACTTCCATTTCAGAGAGTGTGTAACCCCTTCCCTGTAGCATTATTTGTAGTAAGGGTGTATATTTAAATTACTAAGCCTCTCTCAGGTTTCTTAATTTCTTCTAACCTCATCCACCTCTTGGGCATTATTACTCCCTGTTGATACCAACACATGGGAGTGTGTTCAAAGACATCTTAGTAGCAGCTTACAATAAATTTAGAGTGCTAGACAACACTAAGATGATCTGAAAAATAAGCAGTGATTAAAGAGCAGCACAGAGGGATATTCAAAGAACACTCCTTCAGTGTCTTCAAACTGAAACAGAAAAAAAAAGATAACTTCTGAGAGTTAAAATTATAGCACAGCAGGACAAGAAAAGATTTGATAAGCAGATGCTTAAAAGATTATTCAGCTTTCTCAAACGTATCTAAAGTGGGTCATTGACAGCAATGAATGGGCAGGCAACTGATAGATATCACTAACAATCAGGAGACAAATACTATTAGATGTTACTCCAAAAGCAACAGGGAACAGGGCTGTATGATTCACCCACACCTGAGACACTGAGTGGCTCTGATGTTTCCTGGTTGAGAACAACCAGAAAAAGTGCAGGTAAGAGTGACAAGGATGGTCCAAGTTATAATTTCTACACAAAGACATATTAAAGACAACGGGACTTGCTAGCTAGGGGGAAAACACGTAAAAATGGACAAAGGAAAGCGTTATGACAGATTTCCAAAACATGAAAACTAGTATGGACAAGGTAACTGAGGAATGATTATTCGCCATTTCTCACAACATAGGTAAAAAAGAAACATACAATAAAATTATCAAGAAAATTATTTAAACATAGAAAGGATTTTTTAAAAGTAAAATGTTATAAAGCTGTGGGACATATTGTCATAGGTGTTGTAGAAGTCAAAATGGTAATTAAAATAGGAACTGCAAAAATTAATGGCTACTGTACCCAATGGTATCACACCAAACTTTGGCTTAAAATCCCCAAAAAACAACTCTGGTCTTGATATACTTAGTTCTTGTATTCTTTCAGCCTCAGCTATGGGCACTATCAAAAGCAGAATAGTGAGACCGACCTTTGCCAAAACCCACTGCAGCTGCTCTTATCAAGAGGCACTTTCCCCATCACACAGGCTGGACGAGTGCTCTTGTTATCAGTGCACTCTGCTTGCCTTACAGAAGCAACTGCCTTCCCCCTCTGGATACAGTGTTTCTGGGTATTCAGCCAGGAATCACGGAGAATACATCTCCTTTGTTTTCAAATTACAGTGGAAATGACTTTCTAACTCTTACATAAATACATATTTAACTTAGGATTAATATTGTTGCTCAAGTTCATATCTGAACAACAGTCATTATATACAGGCAAGAAAACACCAATTAGGATATCCGATATCCTAAATCGCAATTAACATAAATGTTATGACAGCACAGGGTTAGCCTGTAGGTCCCCCAGGCCAAACCCAATCCTGTCAGCAGAGGATTTTTAAGGAGGAATACCAGGACAGGGCAAGCCTGCAGTGATATCCCTGCAGAACGCCTATTCTGCTTCTAACATTGCGGCTCAGGGTCATGGAATCAGAGCTGGTATCCTCAGGATTAGCTGTCAACTGATTTTTCATCCATAAATTTAAGTACTTACTCATTTTTCCATCTCATATAAACCTTATCTGCCTATCACACGCTAGGCAATGTGCTCTACGGTGTAATTATTTAGTATTTAGAAAAGTACCTCCCTTTTGTTCCAAATCTACAAGCCCACATTTTGATTGGTGCACTTTCAACAATCCTTCTGTATCATGGGAGACAATGAACAATCATTCTTCATTTGCCTGCTGTCTATAATTTGGGATTTTATAGTTCCAGTTTCTTCTCCCTAGCCCAAAGCTACGCCAAATAGTAGAGAAGATATCAGAATAATATCCACAGATAATATCCACAGGTGTGGGTGCCCAATGGATCTACAGAATGGCCTAAAGATATCTTCTGTTCCTCTGTTCCTTTTCTAGCAATTCCTAGCATTTGGTTTGCATTTCTGCCCCAACTGAACACCCAATTCTTGTCTTTACAGAAATCTTATATCCTAGATGTATTTCACAAATACAAGTAACTAGATTAGAGTCCAGGTACTGGATGTGTACAGCCAAATTTCTATGTCTATGTATATCACTTTACATTCAATACAAATGTCATCTACTGCTATTAAGCAAAGTCAATTTTTATAGAAAATCCTTCTAACTTTTTACAGAAAATTTTTGGTTTTGCTACCTTAAATAACTCATTATCATCTAACTTTTCCACTTTATTGCCTACCCACAACTTAAATTTCACAGGAAAACCCCCAGTATAGATCTCTGCAAAATTACACTGTGATCTCCTTCCATATTGATTCCTATGTTCATTAAATGTATTATTAAAATAGTATTGCAGTGGGAGTTAAGAAGCTAAAGCTGGTTGGCTAGGATCCACCTCAATTTCTGAGCCGATTTTAAACAGGTATTACTCCACTGTTATAACCTGACTCATGTTACCAAGGCCAGAAAGGAACCTCGTACTTAGTTACATCTAAAAGGTGACTGGGGAAGAATCTCTACATCTGCATTTCTCTTTCTTGCTCATTGGATTTCAGCTGATCTCAGATACGGAACTTCTTTACCTGGCTGTCCTGCTGGTGCCATCTGCACTCCTGCCAGCATTGGCTGCTGCTGAGCTGGTGCACCTGTCATTGGGACCTGCTGCATGCCTGAAGCACCTGCAATGATGGCACCAGCTCCTGGCTGGCCTGACTGGACAGATGCCCCAGAGCCTGGGGGTCTCCGGTTTGACAGCCCTTTCCCAAAGGCCACAGCTGCTACCAGTGCATTGGTGTCTGCGGGGTTGAAGGTCTGCTTGTTCTGTCGTAAACCTGTAGAAAAAGAAGTTATTTTTTGAGTTAATTTTAGGCTTAGCAAACAGGTCTAAAAAGTAGCATAGCTGGTTCTAAATTTACTTATCAGCTACTTTAGTGCATGCAGTAGAGATGAGTTTCTTACAAGCTGTCCTACAAGAGTGTCAGCAAGGTCAAAGAAACTGCAAAATCCGGGGACAGTGGTGATCCAAGAGCTTTTTCACTGAGAGCAGGGCATAATCTCCCCATGGAAGGAGGATAGAGTGAGATAACTCTTCCAAGGCCATGAGAAGTTTCCACTAAAGGCTACTCCATGCTGAACCCTCCAGCAGGTAACAAGCACTGTGATTCAGATAAACAATAGCAACACCCCCTTTTGGAGGTTCATGGGCAACATGGTGTCTGCAGGTTTTTGTGCCACACATGTGCCCATTACACTGTTAATCGCAGATTCTAGACAGGGTATCCCAGGTCCTATGTCAAAGATGACAATAAAAACAGTGCCACTGTCTTTGAGAGTGTGGTACTCCCAGGAATAGGGAACACCACAACCAGAAAAGGCTGGCCATGGGCCTGAAGCACCCATCATCTAGAGACATAAGAGCCTGTCAACATGTAGCCTCCTTCAGAACATAGCTAAAGGGATTCTCATTCACTGCTGCTGCATTTTCACGGCTATTTTTGTTAATTAAAGTTGACGGGGAAGTTTTCTTGGCAGATACTTATCATCTCCTCAAATATGTCAAAGGCATGGAATGACCTTCCTGTTATGCACAGGTCACACAAGGAGGACACATTGCACCCACAGGCTCCCTTCTCAAATTAGGGGGCTCCAGGACAGCCAATCTTGCATCTTCCAGAATGGTTTTGTCTATGCTGCTCAGCTGTGTTACCCATACTTCAGGCTCTCCAATATACCTATTTTGCCTCTATTCTCTCAAGCCTGCTGCTTGAACCCAGTACCCCACTTCCACCTCAGTGACATACCTCCACTTTCAGATTCACGCTCTTCCTTACTGATTTTCTCCAGCAAATTTGAGCACATTTTGTTCAGACTTTGGATCTGTTTCTGCAAAATGAAAAGTGTCAGAAACTGCCAGGATACCTCCAACTCAGTAGAAATCAGCAAGGTAAATGAACAAGCTTTTTCTTCCCAGGTTCCATGTAACCAAACATAAGCATTTTGGTAGCTGAGCCTAGAGAGCCCAGTGTTAATGCATGCAGGAGGGCCCTCTGGGATTGGGATAGCCTTCGCCTCTGACCAGCTGGATGGCACCTCCTGTGAGCAGCCAGAGAGCTGGATACCCTTGTGAAACTACGGAAGAAACCAAACCTCAGCTAGGGTCAGCTGCAGAAATCTCAGACAGGAAAGGACACAGCAAAAGAAAACTGTCAAATGGAAGGGTGAAGGAAACAGTTAGTTGAAAGGCATCTTATGCCCTAGGGATAAGTGGTAGAAATATCAAACTCTTCTCTACTACCTGTGCCGCATCAGGGCTAATTCGAGCTGCATCTGTGATCAGCTGCTTCTCCTGCTCCTCCACCTCAGGGTCGGGCTTAGTTCGAAGATGGTCGGGCACGACTTCGTGGCTGAACACCGGCACACGCCCCTCTGTCTGCCGCTGCAACAGTGGGACAAGCCTCACTCAGAGCCTCTTCCTCCAGCCCAGCACTCAGGCAGCTCCAGACCAGGCCACAGGCCATGGCGCTGAACAAGGCTAGTGGGGAAACCTTGATCTGAGAAGCATTAGGAAGTTTCAACAACTTGTCTAGGAATTTTCACTGTGCCTTTTCAATTGCAGAAACACATTTATGAATAGGAACACCTTTTGTAAAGTGTATCCAGTGCAAGTGTTTGTAGGTGAAAACCCCTCAGCAAAGCAGCTCTCAGACAGAAGTACTTGTTGCCTTTTCTTCCTTTACACCCAGAGCTGAGGAATGCCCAGCACAATTGAATGCCAAGCTGGATACTCAGGCACTCAAGCACTTTCTGATACTCAAGGGGCATGTCTTACCATGATCTCCTCATCTCGGTCTGGAGACAGCACAAGGGGGATGATGACCTGGTTTCGCAATAGTGGCGTCTTCTCATGCTTTAGCACTTTATTCAGGGTGTTCAGCTGTCCTGAGAGCAATGCAAAGCTGTCCAGAACTGAAGGCCTGGAAAAGCAAATAAAGAAGATAGAACATGGAAAGGGATGTCACGGAAGGCTTTTCCCTCTTCTTCACTCAAATGGCTGAGGAGAGAGGAAATAACACTGTTAGTCCTCAAATCAGTCTACTCCAGAGAGTAAGCAGTAAAACCTAGGGCTGAATATGCAGGTGTGGACAAACCCCAGTCCTTACTGCAAGCGGCTCAAATGCAGCAAATAGCTCAGACATTACAAGCAGTGCCACTGAAAGTGGCAGTTCAGTAACATACACAGAAGCAAATCTTTCCTTGTCACTAGCTCTCCCAGTGCAAATCTGGAGCAAGGTCTGAGAAATAATTTCAGCCCTAAGAAATACAGCCAGAAGAGACAATATTTATAGCTTGGCTATCCAGACTAAGAAACAATGAAGCAAAATAACTGGTAATCTTTTCAAGGAGGTCCTCTTCAGCTTGGTCTCTGTGGGGGATTCATCAGCCCTCTTGCCTCAAGCAACATTAACTATAGATGTTAACTTGTCTATGAAGCTTTGCTGAAGTGGCAGACACAAAGATACCATATAGCTTATTAAGTTATAGCTGTAACATCTTTATGCTCCATATTCTCCAGGAAGAGAATGCCATCTTGCAACTTTCTCAAACTGCGTGGCAAAACAGAACTAGAAAAGCACAAAAGCTCAGCTTATATCAGTGCCATAAAAAGCCAGAAAAAGTCAAAAAACGCAAAAAGAACCATTGCTCGTTTTATAGAGTATGTGGGTCTAGAAGGTGTTTCAGCCGAGAACTCCCACTCACTGCAGATACAAGTCTAGTTCCCACAAAATGTCTAGATTAAAAGGTATTAGCATGACACTTATTATTCTACAGCATGAAGCCAATGGATTTCAGCTGGTTTTCTGGCTGAAGATGTGTAGTGATTCCTCCAGCACAAATGTGAAAAGAAAATTTAAACTTACTGATAAGAAGCTAATGTTTTTTAATTAATCCTTTGAGCCAAGTCTGAAGAGCTTTGGCAGTGATCAACAGTGAGACACCTTACCATGTGAGTCGGTCATACTCATTCTCCAGCTTGTAGATAAAACTGACCAAGGAGTTCTTCAGGTCGGCCACCTGACTGATGAGCGCCTCCAGGGTCAGCTCCAGCTGCTTCTCCTCTCTCTAAAAAAAGACAAGAAAGACAAGGGAGGAGGACGAAGGCATTGTGAGTCCACACCCATGCATCCATAATCAAATCTGTCCTACAGACAGCCTCCTTTTCAGAGGAAGCAGAGACATTGGAGATACAAATCCTATGATTTCACACTGACCCTTTTCCCTTGGGTCAAACTACTTAGGCTTGGCCAGCTGTCCTGTTAAGGATCTAGACGAGTGAAGACATCACCACTTACATCTGCTTTTTGCAACATCAGGTGAAGTCATCAAAGTTAGCTCACACCACTTTTATGGGCCACCTACCCTAACCCAGCTCAAAGAAGATTAGCATTTCCTCAGCCTTTTCTGACAGCAGCTGTGGGGGCTGTGATGTCTTCATCCAAAACAGCCTTTGCAAAATGAGTACCAGGTCCGTGGACTAAAGACTCCAGTTTGTGCCCCTCACCTCATTCTTTACTTTCTTTCCGCCCACATGACCCTTCCAGCTGCTAAGGAAATTGGCAGTTCCTACTGTCCTTGTGCCTTACGGGCTGTGAGAGGCCCTGCTGTGACACAGACTGGTGCCATACCCACACACACCTCACCTCCTGCCTTTTGCTGCGATTACATTGTTTAAGAAATCTTTCCCACGGACATCCCATTCCAAGTAAGGGAGGATGGTCACAAAGTGTCAGGACTGAGGATCTGTTGCCAAAGACACCAAGGCATGATGCAAAAGCTCTTTTAACTCTTATCTACTCTAACTTACTCATACTATAGTATTGCGCAAAATATAATTAAAGTCCCAGCCCTAAGGAACTGCTCGTGTAAATTGAGAACTGTAGAATAATAATCCATGAGGAGGGTGGGACAAAGCAATCAAATAATAGAAAGGGAATACCAATTGGGAAAGCTGATAGAGTGACTCAGGCCGTTGGCATGCTTGCCATTGGGTTTGTTGTTGCTCTGCTCAAATACACTGGCTCAGTATAACCTTTATGGAGTGATTATCAGGCACCTTCCATGTTCATGAGAACACAACGTTATTCTATTTTATTTGTACTCTGACAAGTCGGTAATCATTGACAGGACTGCATTTCACTTTAACCACCTTAGAATAAACAGCTGAATCAATCTTAGTAAAATTTGATCCCCAGTCCATGGAGTGGATTCACAGAATAGATTGCTGCTGGCTGTTCCACCTGGAAATAAAAGCACTCTCCTTCATTGTGTGATGGAGCTAGTCAGTTCCTGTCTAATTAAGAAATGTGCCCACAACTGTTTGTGTGCACTGTGTTTATGCAAGATTAACTACTGCCTGTGTTACAAGCTGGGCTGGTAGGCAGTGTTTTACTGCAGGGGTGTCAGGCATATGCAGCCATGGCAATTCCCCTGGCCTGCTGCCTGTGCTTACCCAAGAAGCCCTCAAGAGGATGAATGAAACCCCATTGCACAAGGACCACTCTCACGGCAGCAGTGCACTCCAACCCTCCTTCCCTATGCTCTTCCCAAAGCCATTAGGAACTGGAAGCAGATGTAAGTAGTGCAACAAGCACGCAGTAAGACTGACCAGTGATTCCAAGGAATGCTGTGCCTCTCCAAGGGGACATTTCAAGGAGTTTGTTAGCAATGCTAAATTGTGCAGAGGTAGTATAGATAGGGCTTATGGCAGGGGTTCTGAAGGACCTCCTGATAGGGAGCAACTGAGAGGTAAAGGTGAAAATCAGGGTAGGTAAAGCAATGCAGGCGGCAAAACAAAGGGGGAAAAAAATCCTGACTGGCAAAACAAAGTGGGGGAAAAACCCCTGACTTTCTGTACATAGTGACATTATCTGAGCTGATAATGTCGTCACTCAGCAACAAGATCTTGGGATTATCTGAGGGTAACCCATGAAAACATCTGCCCAGTGCTGAAAAGGCAGCCAAGGAAGTAAACGCAACCACAGGATTTATTAAGAAAGCAACAGAAACTAAGCCTCATTACGTCACCACATAAATGCATGCATACTTTGTAACTCGAATATTACAAGTCACTCTTGTCCTTCCAACTGAAAAGAGAGAGTAGGAATACGTGCTAATAAAGGCAACGAGGATGATCAAGCATATTCATAGTTCCAAAAAAATCCCAAACCAGTAAAAAAACAGTAAAAAGACTGGTACGAGGAAGTGGCTGAAACAAGGAGAGCCAATGTAACAAACCCTATAAATTAGAAACTAAGGGGCAATCCATTTTCACTTTCTTTTCCAGCAGGACAACCAGGAGATCTACATGAGGCCAGCCGGCTGCGGTTTCAAACAAACCAAAGGAGGTAGATCTTTACAGCCCGTTAACCTGTCATTAACCTCTGCAACTCTTTTCTTTGGACAATACAGATGCTACAAATTCACAACACTTCATAAAGTAATTAGGTTCTTCTTGCATTAACGACATTTCATTCAAGCGGGGCCGGGGCACTCCGCCGCACGCACACTCACCCCACAGCCGTGCAGCAACCAGGGGCTGTTGCACAGCACAGCATCGCACCAGCTGCTCGAGGGCGCGCTCGGCCTCCCGCCCAGGCTGCCCCAGCCCCGGGCGGGTTCGGCCCCTGCGGAGCCGCCCGGCCCCGCTGCCCCCGGCCCTCACCTGCATNACCCCGTGGGCTCCAGGTCCTCGGCTTCCCCTGCAACCAGTTCGGCCACCAGGTAGGGCGGGCGGCGGGGCCGGGGAGCGGGGCCGGGCGAGGGGCGGGCGCAGGGGACACGGCTGTGATGGGAGTAGCGGGGCTGCTCCGTGCGGGCCAGAGCGGCCCGGGGTGAGCGGCGGCGCGGGCGCTGTCCGGGGCTCCTCCGGGAGTGACCTGGGCCGCTGTGCTCCCGCCGCAGGTGGAGGAGGCAGGGCACGTGTTCCTCCTGATGAAGAAGGACTATCGCATCTCCCGCAATGTGCGGCTCGCCTGGGTCCTCAGCCGCCTGCACCAGGTCATCCGGGCCGTGCCCGAGCCCGAGCTGGTGAGTTGGTGCCCACGGCTGGATGGTGTCACCGCGGCTGCTGCTGCACCACTCAGCAGCACCTGCACCCTTCGGAGCATTTGAGCCCAACTCCCCTCTCTGATTCTTCCTTTGGTGTGGCGTGATGTTCTCTCATGTGCCGGTTGCTTGTTCTGGCAGGTAAAGTCAGAAAACGAGCTCGATGTTCTCAGCATCCTGCCAAACGGGTGGCAGCCAGATGAGCCCGTGCAGCCCAGGCCCTACCTCCTCGTCCCCTCTACACGGGTCACCTTCCTGGCCCGCCAGTACCGATTTGTGATTGAGCTTGATCTGAGCCCTTCCACGGGGATTGTGGTAAGTGCAGAAACTGCATCTCTGGGGTGTTCTGCATTAAAGCAGAAACCCATTTATATTTGTTGAGAAAAGGCTTATTGCTCTCAGTGTCAGTCTTGACTTTTGCAGAAGTCTTGCTTTTCCTAGAAGGGAGCCATGCTGTACCCTTGGCTGGGAATTTAATGGCAAATCCTGTTTCTCCACTGGATGCTCAACGTGTGACTTCTGTTTACAGGAGTTGTGGCTTTAATCCAGTTGCCATTGCAGAAGGATGTTTGCTGCTAGCTCTGCACTGTGGGACAGCCTGGATGGAGATTGAAGGTCCTAGAAGATAAAAAAGCTGTTCCTTTTCTCTGTTTCTGTAGGATGATTCAACAGGGGAGATAATTTTTGATGAAGTGTTTCACGCCCTTTCCCGATGCTTGGTGGGATTGTTAAGACCCTTTCGTATCCCTGGTTCAGACATTATCTACCAGCCAGAGATCTTTGTCACCATCCAGGTGTATTCCTCCATCATTGGCTTGCAGTCCCACCAGGTAAGATTCAGGCTCTCCCTTGACATGGCGTGAGCAGCTTGCTGTGCTGTGCAGGTGTCCTGTGAGCGTGAGGAAAGTGAGGGCAGGTGGCAGCTGGGCTCTGTTATCTGTGATGCTGGAGGCTTGTATCACTGAATCACATGGGCTGGTGTGATGCAGAAGTGGGCGTGAGCAACTTCTCCTTTCTGGGCAGGAAGCAGAGGTTTCTCTGGAGAACGCTGCCGTTTGGCAAAATCTTAGAATTGGACTGCAGGGAATATTTGCCTCATGTCAAATATGTGCTTGTTTTTGTTGTTTTGTTGTTTGGGGGTTGTTTCTGTTTTTTATTTTTGTTGAGTAATTATTTTTGCCTGTTTTAATTAGCTTGAAGCATTCAAGCAGAGCTTGAATGGCCAAAAGCTTGTTTGCCTGTTCCAGCTCTGTAGCAGTGGTTAAATCAAAGGTAATTGCCTCTTTGTACAAATCTTGTTCTTTTTGCACTGGTCTGAATATGCTGCTTCTTGCTGGAGAGAGCAGCCAGCCCCAGTGTTGAGATTTATCAGTGAGATTTCACTTGTGTCAAGGCAGGTCTGTTTAATAAATTCAAGTCTGGTTTATGGGGCTGGTGTGATTTTTGAAATTCATCCTTGATCTCTTCCACCTTAGAGTATTTTCACATACACATTTCTGATGGTGTATTTCATCCCTTTAATACCAGGGAAAGTATGTGGTAACAGGCGGAGCTTGTTAGTCTTTGCTTGCTCCCTCCCCTTCCCCAGCCCTCCCTGCCCAAGCTTTCTGCCAGGGTTTATGTTATGCCTGAGGAGCGTGGTCCTCTCTTTGGTCAGTTCTGCGGTGCTGCTGGAGTAAGTGCAGCAGGAATGTCTCCATTTGCCATTGATGTTTTATGTGTCATCTTGTCCAGAAATCCTACAGACACCATCATGCTGTGCCTCAGTATCTCCCCTAGTTACACTATATTGAGCACTCTGAAGTTGCTACATTTTTCTTCTTTGGATCTCTCTAAATTCCCACGGTCTCTGGGTACAACTGGGTAATTATGCTTCTTTTATGGAGGAGAAGGGATATGTGTGTATCACTCATCCAGGAAAGACTCTCTGTGGTAATAATTTATTTCTCTTATGTGAATATGAGGTCTTGCCCATATGAGGCTGAGGGCATGTCGATAACATCCAGCATCCCACCAATCTGCTGAGTTCTTTGTCTGCGTGTTGTATCTGCTTTGCATCCTGGTTGTGGACCAGGATTGCCTGTACCAGGGTGACATCTGTAAACACAGGTGTCATGCCTGCCACCCTGGGGAGTTTCTGTGGCAGGTTTACTCTGTCACTCAGCCTCTTTTGTAATGTCCAGTCTAATTGTTTCTTTTCTTTATTTCAATTTGCTCTTCCTTTTGGAGGATAATTTGAACAGTGTGTAGGTGAGGTAGATTAGAACAAACAGGCCTTCCTTGGAAGCATCAGACTACAGTTAATGGCTTCCAATAAGGATTCCACATCATTTTCTCCTGACAACTGCTTATCCTGATGGAAGGCAAGTGAAGTAGAAGTTTCTTTCCCAAGAAGGAGATTTCCCAAAGTGGGATGTGAGCATCCGCTGTGGGATTCGCTGCGGATGCCATGAGACACCACTGCTCACAGGCATCTGTCTCTGAGCAGAGACAGAGAAGTGGCCTGTGCTTTGCCAGGGACATGTCTGAGCTTTATGGTGCAGAACCATGTCCCTGTGTACTATTTGGGGGCTGCTGCTATAAAACCTTAACTTCATGTTAACGTGTGTCCTTGGGTCAGGTGCTATTCCAGGGCTGTCAGCTGGATGAGACGAAGCGTGAGGCCTTTCTGCACCAAGTTTACACACAGCTCTGTGCCTTTGAGAACAAAGTGGCAGAGATGCTTCAGCAGCAGTATGAACCCAAACCACAGGTAAGCAGGGCACGGGTGGTTGGGGTCTCTTGGCTCCCAGGAGCCCCTCTGAGGTGGGTTGGCAAGAGGAACAGCAGTGTAGGTCTGAAGAAGGAATAGCTAAGGAGTTGGTACAATAACATTGTGAGATCCAGTAATGAGACGTGAACAATGAGGAGAGCAAAACCAGTAAGTGTTTAGAAGGACTGGTGAGGATGGTTGTCTTCCCCAGAGTTCGTGTGCAGTAAGACAGCCTGAGTGTACATCATGGGAGAAATGGTAGCATGTGCATTCTCTCTGAAGAAGATGGTGGGAGAGGTGATTATGCCTATATTATTAATCTCTAAATAGCTGTGAATATGCCCTTAGTCCTTGTTACATGTCTTGAATGGAAATACTTCCTTTTTACCATGAAAACTGGCCGTGAAACTGAATAAACAGCTGGTGCAGTTTCTAGTACTCCTTGAAATCTGTGGCAGATGCTGTTTAGTACACATGGTCTGTGTTGGAAGGGAAGGGACATGTAAAGATCACTTCCCTCAGCCTGCTGGCCATGCTGCTTTTGATCTTCTTGCAGTCAAAGTCATTATTTGTCTGGCTGAGGTTATTTAGCCCTTAATTAGCATTAGTTATTAGAGTTTGGGCAAAAAGGGAAAAAAAAAAGGCCCAAAATCAGATGACCAAGAGGCTCCTGGTGATGTATTGCAATTGCATATCTGAAGTGCTTGGAATCTCATATTGTAGCTGAAATCTGTATGTTTCAATGCTAAAACTGCCAGTCCTGAAACAGAAAGTAGATTGCCGGAAGTAAATACTTCGATTAGTGAGTCCAGATGGTGTTTTTGCAGTGCTTTGTATGCATTCCTGCTTGATGCAGTGTTTCTCTAATGGTAAACTACCCTGTAACTTCTTCCATGCAAATGGAGGAGAGAGACGCTCTTGCAGGCCAGAGGGACTGGTGAGTCCTGCTGCAGGCTGTGGGGTGGAGGTGGGAGGCCCCAGAGGAAGGGCAGGGACTGAAACTTTTTTCACTTTTGAAGTTGCACTAGCTGTATCGTTGTTAACAAGTGTCTGAATTTAAGGCACCTGGCAAATTAAAGTGATGGATAGTCAATATTTTTTGCTCACAGGCACAGACTGCTCCCATTTTCACATAACAAAAATTTTATTAGTTCTAGTTTTCTCTTCCTAGCTCCAATCATCTGTAGCTTTGCAGGGGAGGGTCTCAGCCATTGTCTGTATTAGCAGTAAAAATGAAGCAGTATTTTATTACAAGTATGAACTGCCAGAGCCTTATGGGATTAAGGGACTATGAATACAGTAGGTTTCTCATTGGTGTAATTATACAAATTTCAGGCTTTGCCTAGGGGATATTTTTCATAGAAGATGCAGGAGAAGCCTACCTGCATTTGTTTATATCAGCACTGCGTAATGAGGGCTGTTGCAGTAAAATCCATAGGCACTAGACTTTGTCCTGACAAGGCTCCTTGCCCCCTCTGCTGCAGTGCTTCACAAGTGAGACATAGCTGTCTCTGCCTCTGCAGTGTTTCTGGGCTGAACAGTGTAGATTAAGTAGTTGCTGAATAGCTGCAGATTCTACTAAATGACAAGGGGGAAAAGAGGTATTCGCTGTCTCTTTAATTGGGAACTGCTTTGCTCCACAGTGGAGTTCTAGTGACCCCAGTGTCTCATATTTCCCCTTCTGTGAGAAACCAGGCTAGAGTAAAGTTCTGAGCATGCTGTCCCCTTCCTCCACCTTCAGGCAGCCTTGCCCAGCTGTGCCAGGGGGCCCAAGAGACCAGGATTTTAAGAGTACTTGGAAGTTAAAGCTACAAATGGAGTCTGCTGTGGTGCTCCAGAGTTGTGGTACCATGGGACTGCCAGACTGAAGGTGTTTGGAAGAGCAAGAACTAGAGCTAGGCTGAAACCTGCCCCATGGGGTCTTTTGGGGTTTTTTTAACTTTACCAGGTGGATTTATCCCCCGTGAGCCAAGAGAGCCCTGGTGACGTGCAGGAGTCATCAGGGAGGAAGCCCAGCGTGTCTGTTGTCACTGCTGACGTTGGCCTGGTCAGCATGGTCCGGCAAGGGATCCTGGCCCTGCAGCTGCTGCCCTCCAACTCCAGCGCAGGTTGGCTGCGTCCTCGGGGTTAAGGTTTGCCCGGTTGTTTGCCAAGGGTTGTATTCCTCCTGCCATAGGCTGAGGTTAATTTTGTAAAGGCTGGTGTGTGTCGACTTTTCTGTTAGAGATGGAATTTCAACAGAGCCTTTTGCTCTGCATTCTGTGGGCAAATTGTGGTGGTGGCAGTGGGGAGGACAGCACTGTGCCAAGTGCTGTGTGTCAGTGCTGGGGAGTTTTTGAGGCAGTACAGCTGTGACTGTTGCTCAGGGCAACCTGGGGTGTGAAGAGCTGTGCCCTGTCTGAGTGCTTTGCTGGAACTAATCAGGATGTTTGGCAGCTCCATAATGCTTTGGGAGCTCTAAACCATCCTCAGAATTTTCCTCCTGCTTTTGCCCTGCCTAAACTTTATCTCTGTTGCATTTACTGTGAGAATGATAGCTGTTTGAGAGGGAAGATGCACTAAAATGCTGCCTTGTTTACAGGTATTATAATAATTACGGATGGTGTGACCAGTGTCCCTGATGTGGCTGTGTGTGAGACTTTACTCAACCAGCTGCGCAGTGGCACAGTGGCCTGCTCCTTTGTGCAGGTATGTCTGCTGGTGCCTGGGAGTGTGGCTGCCAGAGGGAGGAAGGTGGATTGGTGGTGGTGGCATTCACCTCCAGAGGAGAAGGGGGGCCTTCTCTGCCTGGTTGAGTCCTTGATCAGCTGTTTGCTTTGTCCTCAGCACTGCTGTTCTCACTCGGGTATCTCCTTTATCCATTCCGTAGGTGGGCGGTGTCTACTCCTACGATTGCAGCTTTGGCCACGTTCCCAATGTGGAACTGATGAAATTCATCGCCATGGCCACTTTTGGTGCTTACCTCTCCACGTGCCCTGAGCTGGATCCCCTGAGTCTGGATCTGAATGTGTATCACAAGGCATTTCTGCTGTACTCCTTTCTGCGTACTGGGGAGTCCCTGAATCCAGAATATTACTGTGGTGAGCCATGCTCATGTCCTTTTTCCAGCAGATGGATGTCTTAGAGCACCTCTCTTTGGGGTGACTTTCCCAGGCTTGGTTATGCTGATACTGTCTCTTGTCCCCTCCAAGTCATGTAGTCTGTAGGCTCTGGGCACAGTTGTTCAACAGCCTCATCTGTGAATCCTGGTTCCAGGAATTCAGTGGACCAGGGGAAGAAAATGCCCCATGTTCCAGTATTCCCTTGGCTCAGCAATCTGCAGTTAGGCCCACTGTGTTGGACTTGGAGGGGGTCAGAAGCTCTTGCCCACCCTTCCCTGTGCACTGGCTAGCTCGCAGCTGGGGATGTTTTGGAGAGCTTGTCCTAACAGGGCTTGCAGATGGCAGTTTGGATCGAAAAAGTAGACCCCTGAGAACTGTCCCAAATGCCTCTCTGGTTGTTCTTATTTTGTGACTGTTAGTGACTGAGAGTGTGCCAGGAGAGATTAGTTTAGTTACCAGTAAAACATGGAAACACCCTTTCATGTCCCGGTGATACTCTGGTGCCATCTGCTCCTTCTGTAACTTGGCAGCAGAAGCCGCATAAACTGGCAAGTTTGAAGAAAATTGGCTTGGGACTTGGAAATGTTGAATCTTAGAAAGATCAGCTGTTTAAGCTCAAGACTTCCACATCCCAATACCTTTTAAAAAGCACCTAGGAATTCAGAGGTTTGCAGGGAAATCGGTAAAGCCCTAAAGCTTGCTGTGTGGCTGTTGAAACAGATGTGCAGTTTCTGCCTGTCTAGGTTGAACGTGGAATTCCAGTGTGTGTCTTGTCACACAAGCTGTCCCAGAGGAAGCAGTGCCTGGCACCCCACCCTGTCCCTTTCCCAGGCCTCTTGCCCGCACTAATGAACCTGTTTGCTGTATTGCAGAATCAGGAGTGGGTGTAAGTGGTGCCTGGAGGATGTACTGTTCTTCAGGCCAGCAAGTGTTCCTGGCAGCTTTTATAAAGCCCATAGGGAGGGCTGTTGCTGCAAGATGAGGCTCAGGGGAGCTTCTCCCTCACAAACGCATCTTCTACCATTTGCAGTGTCCCAGCACAGGCTGTTCAATGAGCACCTGGTGTCTGCAAGCAGCAACCCTGCGCTGGCAATGCGGAGGAAGAAGCACACAGAGAAGGAGGTGCACGCTGACCTCGTGAGCATTGTTTCAGTCCGGCTGCGTGAGGGCTACAGCATCCGTGAGGTCAACATCACAAAAGGTGACTCTGCTGCCTTGAGGGCTGGAGACTCAGATAGGACTCTTCTCAGCTGCTTAGAGGAAAGCACAAGGTCTGCCATCTCAGCAGAGTGGTGGTACTGTGGAGGAAGGAGCTGTTCTCCCCAAACTCTGTTTCCATTAATAATTGGCTGGTGCAGGGCTGCCCAGTATTGTGTGGTTATGCACTTGCCAGGCCCATCCTCTGTGCTTGTGCCTGGGTGGGGGAACAGAGAGTGATGCTCTGTATCTTGGAAATGATTCCCCACAACTGCAGAGAAACTAGTGACAGAACTGGGGTTTGCAGGGTTTTTTGAGATTTCATCTATATTTCTCCATTTTTTTTCATCCCTTTACTGGGTAAATACCTTCTGCCACTGCTTTGGTTGGAAGACTGTCCCAGAGCTTCATTGCTCTTTCTCTGGCTTCCTTTTTGAACTCCCAGGGACCAAATTAGACCTGTGTGACTATTATGTTTAATTAAAAGTATATGAATATCTTTATATACAATATAAATTATTATCCTCTCTGACTTGCACAAACTTATTTAACAAGGTCTTTCTCCTTGTAACCTACCTTTTGGCAGGTTAATATTAAGCAAACCAATATTTAATCTTTCTTTTGTAAGGGCAGGCTTTCTGTTTTGTTTATTCACCTTCATAGCTCTTTTTTTTTTCCCTTAAATTGTTTTCTTTTCAGTTTGATCTCACATTTCTGAAAACAGTTGATAAGAGTGTTGTAAGTGTGGTTTTATCAGTGCCTTGTTCAGCAATGTTAATACTTCCCTGCTTCTGAAGTAAAATACCAAGTCTGATAGACTGGGAATCACGTGAACTTTCTCCATGATTGTATTGCAAAGATCCCTGAATCTTTCACACACCTTTTCTTTCAGCTGGTGACTCCTTGGGGCTGTTTTATTGGGTTTTGTTTGTTTACTAGTCCCTACTTGTGCTGTCATTCACATGATAGTACTCTTAAGTTCATCTTGTTCCTTTTACCTCGCTGTTCCTCTGCGATGCCTGGGAATTGCAGTTCTTTTGCTTTGATGCATCTTACAAAATGAATGGATCTGAATCACCTTTTTTGGGGGGAAGATTGCTAGCAATCGTATTAGGTGGGATAATGTCTGAAGTTGGTCTTCCAGGAATCTCCCTAATTCCTTGTTTCAGGAATTTTCTGTTAAAAGTGAGTATCTAAGTTTTCCCAGTAAAACAGCTGTTCTAGTAGTGTCTGCAGATTGCTTTCACTAATGTAGGTGTGGCATGAGATTACTTCCCTTCAATCCAGGCAAATTAGATCCATTGCACTCTCCTTGTCTGGGAATGTCTGTGAAACAGTGTGACAAGTCTGTTCCTGTCCATGCTCAGTGTCTTTTATTTTTCTGTGCACAAGTTCACTTACAGCTTGAACAGTGCTGGATAAAAAGCCTTCCTCTTTAATCTGGAAGCAATGCTGAAGTGCTTTTGGTGACTGTGTAGTCCTGTATAGAAATGCTGGAAAAGCCTTCGCCAGTTATGAATCATTCAAAAAGCTGTCAGACAAGTTCACATTATATCTTTTGGCACAAAGGTGTAGCTACAACCTCTGACTTAGGATATTGTAAAGCAGTGAATTCCTGCACTCTGGAGGAATGTATTAGAAATATCACATGTTACCATGCTCCCTGTACTTTCCTCCAGATATCTGCCTGGTGGGTTTTACTCCTTGGAATGTTAAATGCATTGGTCTCCCATTTTTACAAGAGCAGAGAGCAGAAGAGCAGCTGCTGGATCAGAGTTACCTTCTGTGGTGCATAGCTATGGGCAGGTGCACAGGGAGGAGTAAGAGTAGGATAAACATACATGATGATAATCTCCATTCTCCCTTCCTTTTTTCTTCCTTTGAGCCCTCTCTAGCTCTTTGCAGCTCAGGGGCTCCTTGAGCCAGAAATAATTCTTGTGTATTTTTTAGAAGGAATTTCAAAATGAAATGTCAGAGGTATCAAAAATACAGTGTGTATTTCTGTACAGCCTTCAGAATAGTAGCAGATGATGTTACTTATACTTTGGAAAGGCTAAATGCTCCAGGGAGTTGCTGAAAAATTTGCTGAACTAACAGGTTGAAATAGAGTTGACAAATGATCAAGACGTTTAGACATTCAGCACTGGCTTTGCTGAGGAAAAGCATGTTTGGCTAATCAGGGTTCTCTGAACCATTCAACGGAGAAGTGCATAACAAAGAACAGTTAATTAACCTGGATTGCCAAAACTTGCAAACTAAAGGCTGTTAAGGAGCCAGCTGGCTGTGAAGCAAGAGGAAAAAAGTGCAGTTGTGGACTTTGACACTGCTGCTTTTCTCCTTCACTTTGCCAAAGACAAAATAGAATAAATAGGTAGCTTTGTGCTCAGAGTTGCCTGGAGAGGTTGTGATATTTATAAGTGCTCTGGTTACCCTCACTGTTTGATTTTTATATATTTAGGTATTTAGGAGGCAACTATGGTTAGTTAGGAATGCAGAAGTGCTTATGGAAGGGAAAGGATTGGAAGGTATGGAAGGGAAAGAAGCTATGGGGCCATGGTGTATAATGAAGCCCAGCTGTTTTACTTTCAGGGACATTGTCAGGGGATTTCCCTTTGTAACGAAAAATAAATAAATTTAAAAAAAGCACTGACTATTTTGTGTTGAGGGCAGCCTGGAGGACCATTTTCAAAACATTGTGTTCCTCTGTGAATCAGTCCAGCAGCAAAAATGGCTGGGCACTAGCTGGCCAGTGAGAATGGCTATTCTCAGTGGCAGGAATTGGGAAGACAAAGTGAGCTTTTTGAAAAACAGCTGGACTTTGTGAAGGAAATCGAAGTAGAAAAAAATTTATTAGCTATAAAGTCAGGAATCAGAGATTGCTTTGCAGTAAGAAAAAACTAAAGATTCATCTAGGTGTAACTTCAAACTAAGTAAATATTTTGCCTGTGTTTTTGGTTTTGGTTGTGTGGGATCATAGGAGTGAAGCCAGGATGACTAATGGAAACAGAGATGGAAGTCGGAAATATTTTCATTAATGATCTGAGCAAAAATGTGGGAATTTACTTATCATGTTTGCTGTTGTTGAAGTAGAAAGGCTTTATTATGAGAACCAAAATATTGTGCAGAAAACAGTGGATGAGCCCTAAAGCAAAAAGAGTGAGGTGACAGTATGAAATGAAAAGAGATGAATTTATAAAATCTTGTTTAGCCTCTCTGATAAGCTAAGAAATCTTCATAGAAAACAACAAACGGTACAATCCTGGCAAGTGCATTTGTAATAACACAAACCATCCATTGTAGAAAATATTAGTGACCTGAAATAAAATCCTAGTAATCCCCCAGATGAAGTACAGGTAAAATATAGTATACACTTTCTATCATCTTTGTTCAGGAAAGATGAATTCTTGAGGTGCACAAAGGAGAATGAATGGTCTGTCACAGTAACAGCTGAAACTGGGTAAGGATTTCTTATGCACACTCCTTGTCAATGTTATGGAAATGAAGCTTCTCAGAATAAAAATAATTTAATAAAAAGAACAACCAAGCATGAATTTGGCATGTGCTCTGGAAGGTTTCTTCTAAACATTGATGGGGGAAGTGTACTCTGAGGAAGCCTTCCAGCAGGGACCATGGGAGCAAAAAGATGTCTTTAAAGTGGAGCTCAGTCAGCCTGTGGAGGGATGGCAGGATGTGCCTATGACAGCAGCAAATGCAACTCTGCAGGAAACAGAGCATCCAGGCTGTTGATCTGTTCAGACGGTTTCCAGCACATCCAATCACTTATCACACAAACTCTGCAAGTCCGGCAAACTGTAGAGCAGGCCGGACATAGAACAGATGATCGGGCAGTTGAAATTGCGCGTGGTCATGTGTTTCCCTGGGATGTTTCGGTACAAATACACATGCACGGTCAGCAGGAGTGGGACAGTTCTCTGCTCTTTTGGCTCAGCAAGGCCTGCTGTCAGGTGTTTGTGTTAATCTTGTTAGACATGCCTGCATAAAGGAAAAGGTAAAAATGTACAGTTTAATAGGTGACCATTCTTAACAACTTTGGGAAGAGAAGGTAAACATGGTGAGAAGCTTGTAGATTGAAGTTCTAGATTGCACGAAATACAGTCTGTGCAGGATGAATAGAGATGAATGCAAGAATTAGGCCTTGCCTTTTAGGTTGTTTATGATCTGTGTCCATCAGATGTCTGTGTTTCTGTGATGGGATGGATTAACTCTGTGCAGTGTGGATGACAAAATTTTATAGTTTAATGGCCCTGCTCATCTGTGCAAAGCAGCAGTTTTCTTGGAAACAAAAATGAGGCTGTGAAGAAGAGAGCCCATTGCAAATGTCAGCGCCTCCTCTGAGTTTCAGTTGCCCTCTCTCGTGTCGGTAGTACATGTACACTTAAAGAATTGAGAACTCTTTACCAAATGCTACAATGCAAGCAAAGCCTCCCTCAGTTGGAGAGGAAAGAGAGTGACTTTAGCTAAAGCAAACAGTTGTTAGATTACTTTGTTCCCCTCAGCAATCAAATGATCTCATGGCACTTGTGAATCCCTGATCAGAGGTAAAGCTCAGATATGTGTGGAACAAGCACCTGAACTTGCTCTTGTGCTCCCATGCAGGTGGGTCTCAGCTGGAGGTGAAACTAGTGCTGCTTTGGAAGCATAACATGAGGATTGAGTACTTAGCTGTGACACCCTGGCCCCTGGACCCATCAAAACGCAGCACTTGGGTGGAAGTGACAATGGAGGGAAGCTATGACATTTTGCATGACATCAGTTGCACCATGAGGAAGCCTATCACCAGTCTGTACCGCACCACAGTCATCCGGCGCTTCTGGAACACCTTGCAGAGGTGAGCTGGACCATGCCCAACCATTTCCAGTGTCCAGTGTAACCAAGTAATTCCTTCCTTGGCATGCTAGGACATGGGTTTTGCAGATGGCCATCCCAACCCAGGGTTCAAAAGGAATGTGCTTTGGGGAAGGGGCATGACTGGCAACAAGCTTGCTGTCTAGCCAAGGAAAAGACTTGAACTGGTCTGTGACCTAGTTTATAAGAATGCTTCAGGGTGGTGGTATTGCTGCTCCCGAATCCGGATCCTGGGATGCAAACCTTACCTCTGACTGCCATCCCATGGAGGCCGTGTGTTCTTACAGCACACCCGTGCAGCTGTGCTGCGTGGTCACACTGGGGGCAGCCAACATCACACATCGTGTCTCTGGGGCTGAAGTGCCTGCGGGTCACAACTGTTTCCTGGCCAGGGTGACTGTTACTCCCAGCTATTGGGCAGATTCCTTTTCTAGCACTTCATTTCCAGCCCTGATCATCCTCTGTATGTATTAGGCTGCTACACTGGAGCCCCTTTAACACAGTCTTTGTACTTGGGCATGGAATTGCAGCATTGCCCGAGACAGCTCTGTTGGTGTAGATGGGCTGCCGGTATGTAGGGAGAGCTGTGTGTGCAAGCCCTGTGCTGACTGGGGCAGCAGGGGGGAAAGCATGGGCTTTTGTGGCTAACTACGTCTTCTTTTCCAGCATCAACCAAACAGATCAGATGTTGGTACATCTGCAGTCTTTTGACACAGTCCCAGAACACTTCACCATTCCTGAGAGCACCAAGAATGGGGTGCCCCTCTTCTACATCCCCCCAGGCTCCACCACTCCGGTATGTTCCCTCTCCCTCCATTTAATGTGGACAAGTTGTCTCCTCTGCCTATTCTTGTACTCAGGCTTCATCTCTTGCTCATCTTGTCTTCATCTTGTCCTGATCTTGTCCTGATCTTGTCCTGCACAGTCAGAGTTCAGGTCTAGTGCGATGAGCATCCCATGCCATACATTTCCCCCTCAGATATCACCCTATGTGTTCATTGTTGCAGCTACACCTCTAAGCCCAATGGCAAGTCTCCTGAGTGAGCTGTGAAACCTTCCCTTGTGCTCTGATGTGCGAGACTGATGGGAAGGCTGACACACTTGCTTTTGCTGTGGATACCCCATAGGCATGGAGTTGCTTCTGGCTGTGCAAGCAGTGCCCTGGAGATGTAGCTCAGTACTGTCAGGTGAAGATACACGATGTGCTGAATAGTTGTTTAATAGGCTCATTGCTCTGAGCACTCATGTGGAAGGTGCAAGAGAGATACTTCTCATCTGCACAGCAGAAACTAAACAAAATATTAGCTAATAGTTTCCACTGCAAAATTCAAACTCATTGAAACTCACCAAGCAGAAGAGCCAGCATATTATCTGTTCCCTGCTACCAGTGTCCTAGCAGATATTAAAGCTAGGGGAGCTTTAATTTCAGAGAACTCTCCCTTTTATTTTATTCTTTAAGCCCTTCTTTAGGTTTGCCTAGTACATTTTCCCTATGTAGCGTTATGTATCCCACAGCATATCTGGAATATCCCATCTTGTGGCTAACCACCACTGTATTTCTATGTCAGCAGAGTTGCTACAGTTGGTGGAATCAGTGTCACCATACAAACCTATTAGAGTTGCCAAGTGCCACCCATTCTGGCACCCTATTTGCCTGAGAACTCTCAGATGAGTAATCTGAGTGTTTGATTACTTTGCTGACACAAGGCATATATTCCCCTCTCAATCAGAAGGCACACCATTACATATGCCATCTTTTTCATGGTGGATTTGCTTGATGCTGAGTAGTTAAATTCCTAATTAGCTTGACATTTCAGGAGCCTAATTTATTTTTGCTTACTCTGTACTGCCTGTTTCAGTGTGAACACACTTACTCTGTTCAGAGGAAATTACCCAAAGCCAGGGATGTGGCCCTCTTGCCCTACAACAGCTCAGCTTCTAGAGAAATTCTTGCTCTCTCTGAGTGGAGTCACTTTCATGCTGAATATTGTCCCATCTTTTTCTCAGGTATTATCTCTGCAGCACAGTGGGTCTGACTCAAGCCATTCCCAGTTTGCCTCCTACTGGAAGCCTATCCTTTCCATGGATGCCAACTTCTGGCAGAGGTGGCTGCACATGCATCGTATAGTCGTCCTTCTGGAGCATGACACGTATGTAATGGGCAGGGCTGAGCTCAGATGCACAGCCTGGGAAAGCAGGGTGTCCAGTTCAGCCCAGCTGAGGAGTTGCAGCTCTTTTGCGGGTCCCTGTGGCCAGGGGAGGGTCTCACTAGTGGGACCTGATGGATGGTGAAGATTTGTTTATCTGAGAGGGACAGTGCGTTGGGAAATCATCTTTGTTGAGAGCAGGTGGATAAATTGTTTCTCGAGTCCCTCTGGGGTTTGGATTTCCTGATTGCAGGGGGTGTGGGACCATTCATTTGGGAGCTAGCCCGCATGTTTTTGTTTGCTGCTGGAAAATGTCTTTCCCAAAAGCATTGCTTTCCTGAGGCTGGAACTAGTTGCAGTTTTGGGAATAATAGTGATGTATTGCATGGAGAGAGACAGAAAGGATACAAGAGGTGTGCTCTGCAGTGTGAAAATTCCAGGGCACTCAGGGAGGGAGTGTGGTTCTTGCCACTGCTCAATTAGGGGAGGTGCTCGTTCATTGGCTGCTGTGGAGGAAAAAGGCTGGTAGACCAGTCAGAGTAGGATGGATGTAGCGTAGCCTCTGTGGGTTTTGGGGGAAGAGAAACTGCAGCTCTGAAATTACTTCTCCCCCACCCTGCAGGCCTGTGCCCAAGCACCTGCACACACCAGGCAACAATGGCCGCTACAGCACCATCCAGTGCCGCATCTCCCACTCGGCGCTCACCTCCCTGCTGCGGGACTGGAGCAGCTTCGTGCTGGTGGAGGGCTACTCCTACGTCAAGCTGATCCACGGGTGAGCGGCTCTGAAGCAGTGCTGTGTGGGGAAGTGGGCATGTGGCCAGACCAGGGATCTGGTTAGACCAGTATGCAATGATGGGCCTGAAGCAGATGTTTGCAGGAGAGGACGAGAGCTAGACAAGGGGATATGAAATCCTGCAGTTTCTGAACTGTTCCATTGTGTTCCAAGCACAGCCCAGAGGGAGGGGGAAGCCATCGGGGCGGGGGTTTGCATGCTAGAGCTGATAACGTGTTGCTGCAAAATTGTGTGGGCTGCTGGGCTCTGTGGAGCAGACTTCTGCTTGGTCTGGCACAACAGAGCACCGAGATCCACGCCATTTCAGCCCTGTCTTAATCCCTCCCTCCCTAGCTCTGAGGATCTTACCCCTTCCTCGTTCTATGTGGTACGAATCATCTCCAAAGCTCCCTGCATGGTTCTCCGGCTGGGGTTCCCCATTGGCACACCTGCACAGGCCAGGAACAAGGTGAGAGCTGGCTGTGTGCTTTGTGGGGTAGGAGCAGAGCAAGAAGTTCTGAATGTGGAAATGGTGGGTTGATCACAGGCAATGCTGTGGGCAGCTACCCTCTAATAAGTAACTACTGTGTTGAAGTTTAGTGAATCTACTGTAACAGAAAGGGTCATTTGGGACAAACTTCCTTTGTTAAGTCTATGAAAGATCTAAACCCAAAGACTCGAAGATCAATAGAATAGCTGGTCACATGGATGTTTTTCCCACTGCTTAATTCAACTGTGGGGCTTGAAATGACTCAAAGGTTATCTAGTCTATCCTTCTGACCAAAGCACAATCAATACCATCTGTAAAGAACAGCAGATACTTGTCTGACTCATCTGTAAAGACCTCTGTGATAGATGTACTACATGTTCCCTGGGCTATCTGTGCCAGTAGATGGTGAACTGCTTATGTATATTGACTCTATTGGGCAGGGAGGAGTTAAGAGTTAAAATGCAAACAATGCCCCACTTAAGCAGTACAGGGAGAGAGAAAAAATAGTACCCAGGAAATGTTTTCAGGAGATAAGTCTGCTAGATTTTTAAAAACCTTTTTGTATCAAAAGAAATGGGCTGCCCTAGTCAGATGCAGAAAGTGGAGTTACTGTGTGGACTGATTCTCCAGTTATAATAGCTGAGGCAAGTCCAAGTGTTCCTAGGTAAAGCATAAGTATGAGAAAGATGCCCTGCTATTAAACTGTGTAAACTTTTTAGTGTAAACAAGAGGTTTATCATTAAATATAGATTTTTTTATTTTCATGAAAGAAATCTTTGGTTTGTCTAACTTAGCTTTAGTGTTAGAGATTAGTCTGAGGAGAAGCTGACAAGCATGGTAAGGACTATCTCTTTCTGAGAGAATGAACCCAGATAATATTTAATGTTCTGGCACTCTGGAAGATCTGCCCTTTCATGTCTTTAGGGGATCCAGGACTTGGGCACTGGTTGCTGGGCCAACATGTGGACTTGGTAATGCCAAGTGACAGGTTTTTTTGAAGGAGCTCCCTCTGGGAGGTATAAATTAATATCTGTTTCATGAAGAAGGTGTGAGACAGGCATCATACCCTGCAGCTGTGGACAAGCTCCAGATCATTGCAGCAGGAGCTGTATGTAGGTCATAAATTGTATCATCCACCATTTTAAATTTTATTTTTTTTTTTTGTGTCTGCCATAGAGCTGATTAACTACCCAGTGTGGAGGATAGCAGTAGAACTTACCCTGCTTTGTTTAAGGGAAAGTGGTTTTTGTTCTCAGCAATTCAAATTTCTAGTGCTGAAGGGGAGGAAAGCACCTGGTACAGTCGACTTTCAGAAAGCTTTTTGGTTAGATTTTGTATAGGGCACAACTGTAGAACTGTAGGAATGGGGTGTCATAAAACAGAAACTGCCTGGGGAAAAAAGCAAGGAAATTGAAAAAGTGCTGTTTCATCACAGCAGAAGCTGTTTGTGATTTTCCCAATCGTTTTTCTAGTCAAAGGGTAGGGAACTCATTTGCAGTAAGGTAAAAGGTACTGAGCTGGGGAAATGTGCAAGTGGCACAAAGCTATTTCAACCTCTGTGCTTTGGTGACACCTAAGCAGCATAATGGTGGCTGGAAGCAGTATGGATAACTGCAAAATAGTGGGATTTGGGAGCTTTAACACCATTAGGGATTCTGTGATACCAATATGAAACCATGAAGGGGGCCCAAGTGGCAGCAGAGTGCAGGAAGGAACTTGTTTAACATTTGGGTTTGGGGACATTCCTTTCCTTGAAAAAGGCATAGTAATGCTGGGAAAAGTTAGTGAAAATTAGATGGAGACTTGCTGTTCTTCTGTTTGCCTGCAATGGTAATAAAAATTGAAAAGAGTTGAACAAAGATCATGAAAAGAAACATAACCAGAGAAATTTCAAAGAAGACCCTGGGCTATTGTGGGAATCAGATGCTGGCGTGGGTAGAGCCATATTCAGAGCTGCTAAAAGCTAAGAAGAGTAATCAGGAAGTCATTGTGAAAGTATCTTGGAAAAAGTTAACCTAAAAAATAACTCAAGCTCCTGAAACCTTTTGCCATAAAGGTTTGACATATGAACGTGATAGTGGGGGAATGCATAAGCCAGAGCCACGCTGTTCCCACAGCAGATATGGACTAGTTTACATTTACTGTAGGCTGTTGAGGAGAGGAGGAGGGAAGAATGAGGGTGGGTGCTCGGAAGTCTCCTGTGGAGGAGCTGGCATGCAACTAATTTGTTTTTAATCCAAGCTTTGGAAAGCAATATCTTCAGCCTTGCAATAGTCTTTGGGGTTTTTTTAATCTTCCTTTTGCTTTTAAAAATACTTGCAGTTTTTAAAATAGGGACCAAAGAGCCTTGTGTCGTCTTGACCTTGGTCTTCCTAGTGCCTCAGAAGTAAAATGACCTTCAACTCCTGCTCTTCTGTGTATTCAAGGAGTGTTCCATTCCTTTTGGTCAATCTCTTGTTCTAGACACTTATTTTGAGTAGTTTATATCTCCAGACAAAGTTGGTCACGTTTACCTTTTGCTTTTACCATGACAGATAGTGGAAGAGTTACGGGACCGAATCTTGCAGCTGCGCTTTCCCCACAGGGTCCAGAGCAAGGAGGCAACTCCAAAAGCAAAGAGGAAAATGTTGGGAAGTAGTTCTCCCTCCAAGTCTCCCCCTGTGGCTGGGGCCCAGTCGGCCCTCTCAGACAGACCCTGCCTTGTTGTGCTGCACAAACCACTCGAGAAGCTGCTTATCAGGTAGTGGTGGAGTACCAGGCTGTCAGGACAGCCCCCTTGCCCGGGGAAGTGGGAAAGAGGAAGGCCTGTGGATGATGCTGCCAGTTGTAGGATGAGAATGCTGTGAATGAAGCTGGTGCTTGTTGGGGTGGGTTTGGGTTGCATGGTTGTGAGTTGCAGCAGGGGTTCTTGGTGGACAGGCAGATTTGTCACTCTTAATTAAATATGATGTAGAAGTAAATTTAGGTACTGCTGTCTGAGCAGGATCCTGTGCTGGGCCAGCCATGTTCTGCTGCTGGAAGACTCTCCTGGGCCCAGCAAGTGGGTTGTGAATCCAGACAGCTCTGACCCTGAACAGAAAAAAAATGCATTTTTTCCACCTCAGCATGCCACACTTCTGCCCTCTCCTAGGTATGAGAAGCTGCCTTCTGACTATCGAGCCCCCTTCATTCTCAACCTGGAGCATCCCCCTGTGTCTGGTCCCCTCACCATGGTGGCCAATCGCACTGCCTCTTCCACTCTGGCCTCGCTGTCCCGCTACTTCTATCACCAGCGCTGGATCTGGAGTGTCCAGTCGGGGCTGGCACCGGCCGTGCCCATCACTGCTGTGGCCCAGCTCCTTTCCACGCTCACAGAGTAAGTTGCACACCTGACAGGGGTCCTTTCTCCAAGCTAGTCCTGGGGGTGGAGGAAAAACAAGGTTGACCTGAGGCCTTATTATGGGTAACAGTTGAAGCTGCCGTGCAGAGGGTTTTGGTTCTGTGCACAGCTTCTAGAGCCACTTGGGTCAGTGCTTTACCCAGTTCTGCAGCTGTAGTTGAGGAAAATGAGAGTCCTGGAGAACATGCAAAAGGGCAAGAGGTGTTATTGTGCCTGGAGTGTGCTGACCTTCACACAAGCTGTTCTGGCAGTGTCATATCTCCCCAGTTCTCTGTGGGTAGCTCCCTGTCTTGAGAAGGACAGTGTTTTAGGGTGAAGGGTACAGTCACTTTTGCATTTAAAACTTACAATATGGGGGGAGAAGTCCTGCAGGTCTGACTTCCTCTTTCTTGCAAGGGTTCGTCTGTCAGAGGGTTTCCACTTTGCATCTAGTGGGGATGGAATTATCAACATGGTGCTGGAGCTGCCCATCCAGGTGAGCCTGGGTACTGTCCTCCTGTGGACACAGCCCCTCATTGCTGGTTCTGGGTTGGATTCACCTTCCTGTTACAGGATTTATCATCACTTCTAGCACGCACCCTTGACATGTATAGGGAGAAAGGAAAGCAGCTCGTGGGTTGGGCATTTTTCTGCCTCATCTGCAGTTAGAAAGCTGCCTTTCTGGTAGTTGTGCTGTGCTGGAGGAATTCTTGGGGCTGGGACAAGGCTTCCTCTCTCCACCACTGCTAGTGGAGCTGGGTGATGGGGCTGTGCTGTATAAGGAGGTACTGGGCAGGGCTCATGCAGTGTCTCCCCTCCAGATTGATGGCTCGAGTGAAAGCAGCAGTGACAGGGAGAAGCACACCTGTGTTGTCCAGTACATCCTCTTCCCGCCCCACTCTACCTCCACCAAGGACAGGTGAGGCTGCTGTTCTGCTCCCAGGGAGGGGTGGCAGCAGAGTCATGGCTCCAGACTTGCTTTTTGCAGTCAGTCTGGAAAGGAGGGAGACCTGCGCCATCTCGTACAGATAACCAGTTGTCATGGATTGATCACCAGGTCGCTGGGGCTTTGCCTGCCAATCCTGTGTTCCTGTGCTGCTCTCACAGCCCTGAGAGAAGCTGCAGTGGGCTGCTGGCTCTGTGCCATCTCACAGGGCTTTCTTTTTGTCTTCACTCCAGCTTTTCAACAGATGATGACAATGATACAGAGGTAGAGGCCATTGAAGTGGACACAGAATTGAACCTGGTCACTGAGTGCTGGGTAGAGCCCCAGAGTGGCCATGTCCACAGTACTGCTGAGAACTGGAAGCACCTCCATGGCTTGCCCTACCAGAAAATACCTAAAGCAGTGAGTTCCTGAAAGGGGAGCATGGGATCTTTTGTGGAGGGAGAAGGGTTTAGTGTAAGTGCACCACAAAACTGGGGGCCAGAAGAGATGGGAATGGTAATCACAGAATAGTCTGAGATTTCTGAAAGAGGAACTGGCCACTGGACATAAAAGGTTTCTGGATTGCAATGCGTTGGATGGAATGCTGCTTTGGGATAGCAGGGAAAATACAAATTATTTTGTGAAGAGTCATTCCACTGGAGGGGACCAAGCTGGACCAGAGCAGGAACTGCAGGCAGTGGTACCAGCACTCCTCCTGAGCAAGGTGAAAACAGGCTAAAGGGCTGGTGGAGAAGGAGGGAGCAGTGAGTGAGAACAGGGCAACTCTGGGAACAGGATTATGGGTGTTCCCTCTGCTTGCTTTTAGAGTGTTTTCTCCTGCATTTGTGGGTAATAATTCTGCTACATACAGCTGAGCCTTGACTGCTTATTGCAGCTCTACCCCCGGGACCTTGCGTGCATTGCCACCATGCTGACCTTCGAGTACATCAGCCAGTTATGCCAGAACAAGGAGTGGGTCTGCCCACCTTCAGACACCAAAGCTGCGGAAGGTGAGTCCACCATTTATGTCCTAGCAGGTTGGATGGAGCAAAGAAGCAGCTAGGTCTTGATTGTCTCGGGACCCACAAAAGTTTCTGGAAGGTAGAACAGGTATTTTGACAACTTTGTAGGCTTTGATGGCTGTGTGTTACTTTGTTGCACTTACACTAAGCTGGCAGAGAAGTGGCTTCATCCTGGGAAGGCCAGAAAAGCACTGAGGCTTTCTGCCTAGTCTGAAGAGGTGACAAGGTGACCTTGCTTGAGCAAGGGGGTTGGTCCTGATGACAACATTAACTATTCTGTAATTGCGTGAGAGGATGTGAATTCAGGAACAGGTGGAAGATGAGCTCATCTCTTCAGTGACAGGCCTGGTATGCCTGGGCAGGTGGTTTTGTAGATGTTGTAAAGGATGTAAAGAAAGGGCTCCTCTGTTCTCAGTTACATGTCACAGTTCCCAGAGCAGTTTGTGGGACGCCTGTTTTCTGGTGGTCCTGTTAATCTCTGTTACAGATCCAGACATGGGGCCTGGCTTTCGAGTGCATGAGATCCCATTCCAGTTCAACCTCATGAAGCTGTTGCCCAGGTGCCAGCAGGTTGAAATGTTCTTTCTAATGCTGACAAAAGGTAGGTGCCTCTTCACCACCTGCCTCCCCTTGTCCTCCCTCCGTGGCTGTGGGCAGCCTGCTCCACATGCTTGTCTCCCTGGGCAGCAGCATGTGAGCACTGCCGTGCCTCTTTCAGTAGCTCAGTGCTGTTCTTCTCAACTGCAGCCCCAGGACTCTCCAGCTATATTGCTGCCTTTCCTGGGATGATAATTTGTAAGAGTTGCTTGTGAAGTTGTTAAACCTAGATAGTTGCTTTGTGCTGGTGGTTTCTTGTCAGTAGCCCCAGCATCTCCACAACAGTTACAGCTGCAGGGTGGGTCAGTGCAGGGTAACTAATGACGCCGAAATTCCAAGGCCTCCTCGACACTCTCCAAGTCAGTCCTGCAGAGGTGCTGGGGGAGAATATTCATATTGTGGAAGTGTTGCTTTGCAAAGGGCTGTCTCCTGGAGTCCTTGGCAGGTGGTGGCTATGGAGATGATGTCTCTGAAGTTGTCATGGTTCTATTTTGAAGCAGATAATGAGGAGGTGACCAAGGACTCTTCGTTTGTGCCCAATGAAATGCTCCTAAACCTCTTCCATGGCTGCCTTCAGCATGACCTCAGTGACCGGGAGATCCCCATGGCTGATGCTGATCATGTGGCTTTCATGGAGCAGGTTCTACAACGGGATCGTGATGGCCATCAACCCCCCTTCACACTCCCTGTGATCCGAGGTAAGGACCAGAAGTGTGGCTGTAGTGACACAGGAGCAGTGAGGTGTTTCAGGAGCCTTGCTTTCAAGTCTCATCCTCAGCTGGTGTTTCTCAGGTTGGTTTCTCTGTGCTCCATTTCAGAAGAAACCCTAAAAGCTTCTGGGACCCTGGAGCAGCAGGATGCTTCTGCATCCTATCATCTTGTTGGCAGTAATGGCACAAGGGATATGACTGGCTCCACAAGTACTCTGCAGGTACTGCTGTGCTGCTGTCCTTCTGAGCCCCCTCAGAATGCAAGGCAGCAGCGTTAAAGAGCAGGACAGTTAGAAGGGCTGAGAAAGACTGAAAGGCAGCTGTTTTTCCCCATATTTAGCAGCAGTTTAAGCTGTAGCCTGTGGCTGAAGTCAAGCAGGAATCTGGAAGGTGTGTGGATATTTGCACTCACTGTTGGCCAAGCCTGTTACAGCAGCACTGGTGCTGTGCTGCAGATTGCTCTGAAACCATGGGCAGTCACTGCCTGGAGGTCAGAACCGGCCCCAGCAAAGCTGGCTAAGCATCTCACTGTTATGCTGTGTTTCTGAAGCCACGCTGCTCCCAAAATGATGACTTCTAGAGCCAGGCTGCTCTGAGAATGTGCAGAGGTGACCAGGGTGATTTCAGCACTGTGCCAACCAGCAGTCATGGGAAAAACTTGCTCTGTGTGGTTGCTACCTGCCTCAAGGTGGGCCTGTGCCATATGCTGTGAGTTTATCCAACTTCTGCTCTTCCATCAGAGCCTTGGCAACACAGAGCTGCCTGAGGATGATGTGACACTGGGTGACACAAGGGGGCCCTTTCCCCCTCAATGGCGATGCTATGCCAAGCTGGTCAACCCGCAGCATGTGTTCCTGACCTTCCTGCCAGCCACCTTTTCAGGTGAGGAGGTCTGTTTTGGGGAGCAAGAGGAGGCGGCAGTCCCAAGCACCTCCCTAGGAAAACAGCAAAACCATAATCAGCTTGTAGGGTGGAGAGAAAATTGAACAGGAGTGTTCATACCCAGTCTTTTTGCACCACATGGCCAGGAATAGAATAGTGCCAAGTGCTGAATATTCTGCTCTTCTCTCCTTAGATGTGGTGCTGCCCACATAGGGTTTTCAGGCAGGGGATGTGGTGTTGAGTTGTTTGCTGGCTGCAGTCATTGAACTGTTTTCCCAGTGGGGTTGTTAATGATGGAGTAAGGTGATTGGAATGGAATGGTCTGGGAGAGTCCCTGCATCTAGGCACTGATCTGGCTTCCACTGATCCACTGGTGAAGTCTCCTAGGCTCTGGTGAAGCTGCTTGTAAACACAGAGGTAGCAGGAAAGTTGCTCTCTTGGGAATGTAGATTGAGGGATTAAGCTGTTCTCACTGGACAGAGGGTGATTTTATTTTCTTTTTCTCCAGATTTACAGAAGCTGATGGCTTGTGGGTTGGACAAATCTCCAAAAGATGAGAGTCAATATGGAGAAGATACCGCGGGACCTGTCTGTGCAGAGCGAGTCAGGGCTGAAGAGGGGGTTGCTGCAGTGCCCTTACCAACCCTCAGCATAACACCAGCCCGTGGTACTGACAGCACCTTGTTATAGTATCGGTATTCATGCTATTTTTGAGCATACTGTTGAGCAGATTAAAGCAGGAGGAATAACAGGCTGCTGCAGCCTGTCAGCTCCTGCCTGGCAGTCAGCAGAGTCAGGACAAGAGGTGCAGTGATGTTCATGGGGGCATGAAGGAGTGTAATGCGAATTGGGTGCCCATGGCCTAAGGTTGGTTCACTGTGGGCAAGAAGGTTGCAGGTAGATAGAAGTTACTAGGAATGGTGGTAGCAGGCTGCACTGGAAAGTCATTGACTCATTTCATGATCCAGACTGGCACTATCAGCAGCACATTGTCTTAGGGAGAAAGGCACAGGTCTTGAGGTATGTGGTATTTCATTGCACAGCCCCTGGGGCAGATCTGCCATGCTCACAGTGAGGATGGAGCGTTGTGCTACTGCAGGAAGTAGTGATGGTGGTGATGAGCAGTCATGGCTGTGAAGAAGGGGATTGAGGTGGCCAAAGCACTGGGCTGAGTGGTTGGGTGAGGATGAGTGGTGAGAAGCTTGAAAAAACAGTATCTAACTGTGGTGCTTCTGTGAGAGCTGTGATGTCTCAGACCAGGAATGAAGAACCATCAGAGGCCTTTATCTCAGAATTGTTTATTTTGCAGAAGTGAGCCATGACCCTGGCGATCAGAGTGGCTCCTCCCGGAGAGATGTGCACATCTCCTTCTGCCGCCAGAACTCACAGTCTGAGCTGGGCGAGTGCCGCCGATTTCGCTGCCCCATTTACATCTACAGCTGCTCTCTGGAGCTGTTACGAGAGCAGCTCGTCAGCCCACGGGCACACCGTCCTCCTCGGGACATCTTTTTCAGGTAATACCAACCATACTTGATTCCTAGACAAAAAAGAGGAGTTTCCTTGACAGGAGGCTGTCTCTAGCCCTGCCTGCTTGGCTTGGCTTGGCCTCACTGCCTTGTAGCAGCTACTGCCCATGCATGCCCTAAGCTCTGCTTTACTGGCGCCAGAACCATTTATAGTCTAAAATATGCTTCACTGATGCTAAAGGCTGCGGTTCCTCTTTTCCAGGTCCCAGTCTCTGGAACGTCCCCCAGCTGCTGCTTGGCTGGACCACAAGCACAAGGAGTTGGTGACTTACTGCACACTGCTGCAGGAGCACTCCCACCAGTGCTATGTGAAAGGTGAGCAGCAGCAAGATGGGACCTGTGGCAGGATTGGGGTTGGACCCTGGATCTTCTTCTACAAAGCAGTGTCTCATTTTCCTTGTGATCTTACTCCAAGCAAAGGGAGGAGCTGTGGGACTGATGTACCACCAGGAGGGATTTAAAGGTGCCTCTGTGCATTCCATCCCACACCTGTGGAGTGCTGTGAAAGGGCATCCCTTCTTTGATGCCTTCCCCTCACCTTCAGGGGGACAGATTCCATGGGCACTCTGGTGTCACCCAAGCACAGGCTAACATTTAGCATTAGGTGCCCTGACTGCCTCCTGTCTCCCAGCACCTGCACTAACTCCAGCTCTGTGCTGGGACTTGGTGAAGATCCATATGTGGCCACTGCCTGACTCTCACAGCCTCACATCCTTGCCATGGGGTGCTCAAGCACTGTGTTTATCTGCAGGGCTGTTCAAGAGCCTTCAGCAGTCACACAGCATCAGCTCCCAGGACCTGCTTACTGCCATGGACTACTGTGAGGAGCTGCTCCAAGAGATTGATATCACCAACTTCCTGCTGACGGTGTGCAGCCACGTCCGATCGTTCCGAGAGAGCCATCAACACTTCCATACACACTCCAAGATAGCCAGCTTCCAAGTGGGCAGCATAGAGCAGGAAGAGGAACAGAGCTCTAGAGAACGAGGTGTTTTGGTGTCTGAGTCAAGGTAGGGACCCATCTCAGTCTTGCTTCTGTTCTTAGCATTGTGCCACGACAAATCTTTCTTCAAGCATTTTTTATTGCCTGCTAGAAGGAATGCTGTAGGGCAGAGTATAGCAGAGCCACACAGAAGAGCAGGTATTTACAGTGAGATACTCACCTGCTATGGTGTCCACCAGAACCTTCTCTTTTTTATAGTCTCTGGTGACATCCATCCTTTCTTTCTCTTGTAGTCTTGGCTCATTGCTGTCCCATCTGGCCTGAGCTGGAGGGCAGTTTGTCTGCAAGACTTGTTTCTGGAGAAGTTGTGCATCTCCTGCTGCTTGACTCATTTGAGTTTGCTGTTGACTCTGGTGTCAATGACAGCTTTGATATTCTTTTCTAATGAATAAAGTGTCACTTTTTAAAATTAAAACTCTGGAAAAATGCACAAGAGAAGCACCAAGGCAGAATTGAAATATGCTAAACTTCTGTCCCATTCCTTAGGGTGTTTATGAGGTTTGTATCACCTCTGGAAACTTTTCCCCCCTCTGGAAAAAGGTGGGGAAAAGTTCTATGTCTTAGTGTTTGTCAAAGAAACATTTAGGTTCTTTGTCCTCTGTACAGTTCCTTTATGTGAACTCACTAGGCATTTGTTGGGAATCTCCAATGCTGTGTTGTCTTATAGTATAAATCATTGAGATGAGACTGTGGTTTTGAAGAATGTTCAGTGTTTGAAAAGTCAGGTGTCTTCTTCAAGTGCTACTTTCCCCAAGAAAAACTGGAGGAACTTTTTTTTGTTTATAGGATATTATGAATCACCTATCCCAATTCAAGTTGCATAAACATTTACTGAAGGCTGTATAGCTTGTGACACATTGTACCCAGATCTGCCACCTGTATCACTAATCTGGATACCTGGGGAGTGCTTTGACCAGTTGACATCCCACTCCCCAGATTGCTTTTTCTGCGTTTTGGGGACTGGTTCTGCCATGGGGCTGCTGAATGAGCATGGTCTTGAGCCTTGCTGCCCATTCACTGGGGTGCTGGCACGGTGGTACTTGCTGTGAGGTACCCTGAACTTGGTGCTGGTAGTTCAGGTTGCTGCAGGCCTGTCCCTGTACTCTGTCTCTATTTCCCAGGCAGGGTGTGTGGTGTGGTGCAGACATGGCAATGTGATCAGCATGGTTAAACTATCTCAGGCCTGGCTCCAGACAGCATGCACCCTTATCTGGGCGTGTGGGTGGCTTTTGGGGCTGTGGAGTTGTGGGCGTTCAGATTGTGCTGACACAGATGAGCTTTGGGGAGCTGGGAGGTGGGATAGTGGCAGGATGGATAACACAGAAAACTTGTTTCGTTTCTCGATCTGCTTGTCTGACCTGTCCACAATCCTGTCAGTGCTGAAATGGAGGACTACAGTGAGCAGGATTCACATAACATTGCCAGCCCTACAGAGGAACCAAAGAGCAGTGTGGGCACCAGCTGCTGTTCGGAGTTTCCCCTCTCACTGCTGGAAATTGGACAGCCCTGCCAGGCACACCCAGACTTGCATAAAATTATCCAGGTGAGTAATGTGCAAGCTTGACCTGGCTTTAACCAGGAGCATGTAGAGTAGGATGTCTGCTTCATACATGGGATTTCTCTTTTAGGAAAAATTCCTGGAAATTGGAAGTTTACATTTCAAGCCAGTGCCATCAAATCCTCACTATTTCTTCTACTGCCCACCATCGGCCAAGAAAGAGGTAGGCATGGTGCTGTTCTGGCAGGCACCTAGTCCTTGTGGAGTGGCTTTGTTTGGTGTCAGATCTGGATTTGCGGCTGGCAGCCCCATGGGTAGATTTAGTCCCTGGAGCTCTCATCAACAACCTGATGTATTGCCTGGCATGGTTCTAGTATGTGCCCTTTCTCTCTCCATCTCAGGAAGAGATGTCTCGGGATCAGGCAGACAGGAAAGGCAGTGAGGACATGGAGGGATCAGAGGCAGAACTGGCAGCTGAAGAAGGTAAAATTTGTTTTCTCCACCTTGGAGAAGAAAATGTCTGTCAATGTGGTGATGCCTTTCAGAGCTGGGTGTGTCTGGTGGGTCTCTGGAGATGTGGACCTGGTTTGCTGACAGGGAGCCTCTATCAACAGGAACTGTGTCTGGATGCTGCATTGCCACAGAGAGTGACCCAGAGCTGGAGGTGGAGTACCGTGAGAAGCTGGAGCACGAGTTCCCAGACACAGATTCCCTGTCAGACTCCAACACAGTGAACCAGGATGATGACTCCTTCAGTGTTCTGGGAGGGGACTCACTCAATGAGCAGGAGTTCCTGGAGCAGGAGATGCCCCCGCTCTTTGTGCACCTGACCTGCTCAGTGAAGCTGCGTAGCCAGCACAGCTCCATGCCTGTGCAGTCCCTGCCAACTTGCCTAGGTAAGAGCAATCCTTGCTGGGAGGTTAAATGGCAGTAGGGCTTCTGTCAGGTCCCTGCTGGGGGAGCAGGCTTTGGAACAAATGTGCTGTATCTTAAACAGCAGTTTCTCTGGACAAGCCTTCCCTGTATGGAGCACCCAGGGTCTGCCATCATCAGAAAAGGGCTTTTTCACCAGGTCTCCCACTTGCTGTGGGATTGGTCATGGAAAGGTGAAGGGATCATGGAAGATGATGGTAGCCTTCTTGAGCTTGTCCAGGTGTGTGTGACAGCCACCTCTTGCAGTCTCTGTACTTGCCACCAGGCTGGGTATGTGTGTAAGTGGAGATGTTTGTTGCTTGAGTCCCTTGGTTTGTGATTTCTCCTCAGGGGAAGTTCTGGGCTGCCTGGAAAGCTGCCAGGGCTTGAACACCATTGACTTGGGGGACCTCTGTGTGACCCTGGACATCTTTGTGTTGACACTGCCCCTGGAGATAGAAGTTGTGAACACAGACATCCTCCACAACAGGTAGGTGGCTGCACTTCCCAGACAGTCATTCTTGGCTCATCTCCATGTACTGAGACTTATGATTCTCCTTCTCACAGAGCCTGCCACAGCCTTAAGAAAACTAAAATATTTCCTAGATAGGCTTACCTTCTATAGAGATCCCTTTTCTGCTCTCTGTGTCTGTTTATCCTCTCTGACTCCCATGCTCAGGCTGCTCTCTCTCCTGTGACAGATGCACCTCAGAGAGCAGTGTGTCCTTCACACGGTCGCCAGGGCAGCCATCTTCTTTCCGCTCAGATGAGGATATCATGCACAACCTGGAACGGCTCCCGTCCACTGGAGATGAGAGGTATGGATGGCACTGCAGGTGTAGCAAGCCCCTCATGGGTTCCTTTTACTGCCTGGGAGCTGCAATGTGGTGGCTGCAGGAATGAGGACTGGTTGATGGTTTGTCTCCTCTCTCCTAGGCACCCTGCCCTTTCCAACCTCCCTGGAGTGCACAGGCAGGCTATTGAAGCCACTATGAATGAGGTAAGCCAGAGTTGCCCCCCTGCTTCCAGCTGGAGCAATGTGACCACAGCACACAGCTGCTCTTCCACACTTCCTAGCCTGCTCCAAACCTCAACCTGTCAGCTGAACTGACTATTAGGCTTTACTTGTGTCACATAGGCTGTTAGCCTTGTGGTCCCCAAAAGTGTGGGAATGACCTGAGAATATTCTTACTGCAGTTGGGGTGGGCCAAGCAGAGCTGTCTTCTAATGGCCTTTCTTAGGTAAATTCAAGGACATAAAGGATGTGGGTGATGAGAGAGGCTGCCTTTGCCCTGTAGGGGCTTGGGTGAGCACTGGGGCAGGCTTGCAAACACAGGTCACCTGGATCTTGCTCTGTGTCCTTGCTCTGCTCAGATTCGCTGGCTCCTGGATGATGAGATTGTGTCAGCGCTGCGTCACTCGCAGGTCATCAACACCTCCATCCTGCACCGGGTGGCCACCCACATCTATAACTCCAAGGGCCGGCCCAGCTGCCACAGTGAGGTGGTGCTGCTCCAGTTCGTTTTTGGGCCTGAGCACTCTCTGGAGAAGTTCAAGGAGGTAAAGAGAAAGCCCTGAGGCAGCGTCATGCTTTGCTAGCAGGATGCTTATTCTTCCCTGTGTTGCAGGAGTTCAGAAGAATGGCTCTGCCAGGCTACATGCTCAATGCAGAAGGCAATGACTACCACTACATCTCCATCAGCCGCCTGCACTCCAGGAGGGCTGCTCCAGACCCTTCAGGGACACCCTGCTTGCAGCAGCCAGCTGGAGGGGGCACCAGGACAGCCCTGGGCCAGGCAGGCCAGGAGGGGAGCAGCGAAATGGAGGCAGAAGGTTCCGAGCTCTTACACCACACAAGCTGTGTCCTCCCAGAAGAAGGCCAGGGTCTCTGGGAGTGGCCAGAGAGTGAGACACGCATTGTGCCGGACACAAGAAACCCTGCAGGTGGAGGCAGCCACACACAGAATGAGGTGAGAAGCCCTGAGTGATCTGTTGGTGAGAAGGTGTTGGGATACTGGTAATAGAATGTAGAAAGATGATGGGACTTTCTCTCAGTGCCTGTTTTCATTGTCATTTTTGGGACCTTGGCTTTATGCAGGCTCCAGGAGACATGCTGAGAGCACCAGGCCAGGACTCCCTGGAAGAGGCAGTTCCAGAGACAGCCATACAGTCATTGCCATCCTCATCCTCTGAAAAAGGAAACAGTGAGAAATCACCGTTGGTGACACCATCTGCAGCAAGCCTGACTGAGTCTGTAACACAGGGCAGGGAAGGTAGGAGCTGCGGTGTGGGCAGGATGTACCTCAGCCTCAGAAACCTTTAAGTTCTGGAAGAACCTAGTTCTGGCTCTGACATATATAATATAACTGCTACTCCTGTTCCAGTCCTTAAACTTAGCTTAGCAAGTACTTTCATGATCAAACCTCTCTTCTCTTTGCAGGCTCCGGCAAGCAGCGTCCCAGCCGCGTGCAGAGCCTCGTATCGAGCCAGGGCAGCATGGACTCCGACCATCTGGGTGAGTCTGCTGGGGCAGGGGGATGACAGTGTACGGTGACACTGACAGTGACACACTGAGGGGTCTGTGTGCCTGGGCTGGCGTGAGCCCTGAGGGCAGGATTTATGAGAGGCTGCCATGCCCAGGGAGGAGGTGGTTTGCCAGGCCTAGGACTGAAGTGAGGATACATTGCAGGTTATGATGGGGGAAGCAGTGACTCGGAGTATGAGGAGGCGTTAATGAGTGACCAGGAACCCAGGTGTCCCCTGATGCCGGATTTTTGGCTCATCATAAAAATCCATCAGGACCGAGTGGAGGTCTATTACCACACACGGTAAGGAGGGTCCCCTGTCTGACCACTGCCTCTCTGTACCACGACCTTGTTGCCACTCACTCATCTCTGGACAGGATCTCCTCCCTGCCCAGGGTGGGTGGGAAGTTGCAGGACTGGGCTGATGCTCTATAAGGGAAAAACTACCATCCTTTCCCACTGTGTTCCTGCTCGTGGCATCCAGTGACAGACACCATCCAGGTGCCCTGCTGACCCCATTCTCCCTTTCTTCGTAAAGCAGCCTGAGTGTGGAGAAGGCAGCATCAGCAGAGACAGAAGAGGAGCAGCCAGGGGAGTGCCAGAGTCTCAACCAGGTGGTGGTGAAGAAGATCAGTGAAATCTGCAGGGTTGTCAATCAGGTAATAAATCTTCAGAGGGCACTGACAGAGCTGCCAGTGATTAGATGGTTTAGATGGGAAAGGACTTCTGGAGGTTGTCTAGTCTAGGGTCAGTTCAGCTGGTGGGGTCCCAACTTGGGGGGGGTCAAAGGAAAAGGGACTCAGTCTGGCCCTAAGCGTTTCTTGCTGTCTTCTGTGACTGTGCAAGCAACAGAACCTATCTTTCCTCATCCTTTGCAGCGCTTGCTGCTGCAGGACCTTCATGACAGCCACATATGCAACTCATTACTGGTGGCAGAAAGCGAGGAGGACATCTGGAAGAGTGAAACACCCTATACCTCATACAGGCAGCGTGTGATGCCCACGGATGGTATGAATATTCCCATGGCCATGCCTCAGCAGCAGTGCTACAAAGATGTCTAAGGATTGTTCACTTCTATGCTATGGCCCCAGCTATATCCTATGTTCTTTACAGATTACTCTGTAGAGGAGAGCTACCAGCCCCGGGACTACCTGGCTGCCACCATGCAGTTCATGCCAGGGCACTTTGCTTGTGAGGTGGTGTGGAGCACACTGATCCACGTGCATTCACGCCTCAAGATGGGCCCCAACATGGGGGTCTCACGAGGTACGTGCAGCCCAGGTTCCCTCCCATTTGGTGTGTCAGGAGTCCAGCTGCTGGCTGGATTGGCACTCCAGAGAAGGGTATGTGGGATAGCTAATGTCCCAATTGCCCACAGCTATCCAGGCACTTCGCTCGGTGCTCAACGCTTTCTCTGTGGTGAACAGGAAGAATATGTTTGTCTACCAGGAACGTGCTACTAAATCTGTTTTCTACCTCCGGTAAGAAGCCAGCGTGACTTGTTGGCCTGACCCTGCCTTGCTACATATGTTACACCAGACTGAGAGCTCCTTGGGGCAGAAAGTGTCTGCCCAGCCTCAGGGACCGTGTTGTGACCCAAGCAACAAATATCTGACTTCTGAGTCAGTCACATCAAGCCAGGCCCTTGCTGCTCTCCCTGTGCTAAGCCTTTACATGGGAGGGGAAATTATGGCTTTTTTGAGAAAGCCAGAGAGCCGTTTTCCCACAAACTCCATATTCTAAGGGCTAGTCCCCAGAAAATGCATAGGGGAGAGCAAGGAAGACATCAATCTTCTGTGGATGTATGATGCTGTCATCCTTGGGAATGGAGGCTGACATATCTTTCTCTTGTATTCAGGCTGACTGAAACCACCCACAGTGGGAAGGTGTGGGAAGCAGAGAGCAGCCTTAGTGCATCATCTCGCTCACTGGCACTGACACGCAGCCAGGAGCCCATTTACACTGAGGATCTAATGGTGAGTCTGCTGCTCTCTGGGGGTGAACATGGCTGCTCATGGTCACAGGAGTGAACTCAGTAGTTCCAGCAACTTGGATTTTATGTGGTGTAGAACTTAAATTGTAGATGTGTGGAGTGGGGCAGCAGTAGGTGGCATCTGCCTGATCCTGCTGACAGCCTGGGACAGTGACAGATGTAGAATTCATATGAAACTACTTCCACATGGCTGTTTTTGCTTCTCCAGGGTTCTCGTTCCTCTCTGGACACTGCCTCGTGCCGTAGTGTGGACTCTGCTCGCCCTGTGGGACAGATAGACAGACACATCCAGCTGATGGTCCATGGTGTTGCCCCAGCAGGTATGGGTTATAGCACCTGGTGGCAGATGAACTGTGCTGATGTAAAGCAGAGGAACAGAGCTCTGCTCCCTGCCCTCTTTGCTTGAAGAAAGAGGGATTTCCCTCCTGAGCAAAATTCCTTAGCCCAGGGCTGCTCTCTGTTCTGTGTGGGTGAAAATATCAGGAAAGTATCCACAGCCCACAGTGAAACCTTCTGCAGACCCCGTGGCAGCATTCCCTGTGCAGGAGTGCATTTGTCTTTGCCTACTGCACCAGCAGTCTTTTGTTATCATGAGCCCATAAAAAAAGATGTCTGAATAAATTGATGGTGGGGAAAGGCATGTTCCCTGGGGGAAGTGAGTGTGAGGGTGGTACATCCTGAACAGGCAGGGACAGGTGGCTGTGGTCATTCTTACTGGATGGGGTGAAAAAGCTGCTCATGGCTCTGCTCACTTGTCAGGGCCTGAGATCACAGACGAGCTGGTGAAAGTGCTGCGCAGACGCCTGGACGAGGCCACCCTGGATATCATCACTGTCATGCTGGTGCGGAACTGCAAGCTGACCCCAGCAGATGTGGAGGTACCTCACTGGCTATCTGCTCTCTTCATCCCAGAGCACTTTCCTCCATTTTGACCTGTCTTAGCCACTCCTGCCCCAAGAAAGACCAGGGCAGTTTGCTACATCCTGTTCCCAGCTCCAGTGTTTGGTCAGGCTAGCACTCACTGAGGTATATACTGTGTGGGTGCCATGGTAGCTGGGAAATTTCTTCTACTGGGTTTGCAGCATGGCAAGCCTTCCCTGTGCCCTTCCCATACCTTGGAATGAATGTCTGCCCACATCTTGGGGCAAGGCCAGGAGCTGGACTTTGATGATCCTTGTGGGTCCCTTCTAATTCGGTATATTCTGTGATCTGTCTCAGGGCACTGTCTGGGTTCTGCCCACCACACTCCCCGTTTGCAGAGCCAATTGGCATCATTTGTATCAGTTTTAGAGCCCCGGGGCAGCCTGCTAGTCCCAGCTGGGTTTTAAAGCCTCCTGTGTGCAGTTTATCCAGCCCCCTGGGACACCACCCACAGAGGTCCTGCAGTTCTCCCTGCCGCCCTCGGCCATGCCCTGGCTGCACGCCGTGGCCTATTACCTGCGCCAGAACCTGCTCATCTTCCTGCACACCCCCAAGTACACCGACAGCAACGTGGAGCACCACTTCAAGGTGAGGAGGGCTGGGATTGGGACAGCAATCTGCCCAGCTAGCTGCTGCTGGGGGCATTTGTTGGGGTGGCTCGGATGCTGTGCTCCCAGCTCTGCCTTGGAGGATTAGGGAGAAACTGACACTAACTCCTGAAGCCTGGGGGTTTTTACAAGACTGAGCGCATCCTGATTACCCATCTTTCACACAGGCAGTCACCTGCTGTACAAAAAGCAGCAACCACAAAATTCATGCTTACAGTTGTCTCCCAGGAGCATGGGAGAAGACCCCCTCTTTCAAAGCTGAACTTGGCTCCTTGCATGTTCTCTCAGATCTAAGGACTGAAACATCAGGGTTAATAACAATTTGGGAGCAGCTATGCACTCCTCAGTGTTAGCATAGCAAAGAGAGAGGGTGAGGCCAGATATGTAGTGCCACATAACTCCATTTGCTTTAAGGGGTTCCTTCACCCCAGCAGTGATGAAGGCAAGTGTTTTGAGTAGGTCTGGATTTGCTTCTGTGGGTTTGGGGATGAGCTCTGCATACACTCAGGCCCCTTTCCCATTAAGGCAAGTTCTCTAATCTTTGTCAATATTCTTCCTTATTCTCCTTAGCACTACTTCAATCACAACGGGAGCATCCCTGACCAGGATCTCTATCTGTACAACAAGCCAGGTGGCCAAGGCACTGGTGGAAAAGGTATCATGCACAATTCCTCTGGCACAGGGTATGGGGCTGTGTGTTGGGGAGCTGTTTCTGATGCTGAAAAGCTATGAGTGGTTGAGAAGGGTCAGTGCTGGGGGAGTGTGTTCCTCTGTGGCTAGAAGGTGGGTAAGGTGTGTGTCTGAGGGACTGCATACTGACTGTGGTGGTGCAAATAAAGGCCTCCCACAAAGCAACTTGCTAAGCTTGACCTGTTGCTGCAGGAAGCAGCTCTAGATGTGACGAGACCTCATTGTGGGGCACAGAGGCTCTGTGGGGCTGGAGGTGGGAGCAGTTGTGGCAGAAGCCTTGCTGCAGTGGGAAATCTGGCTGTGTGTAACTGAGCATGGGCTGTGTGGGCAATGTCCTCACTTTTTTCTCTAGACTGCTGGAGGAGGGATTGGATAGGGCCCATCCCACAGCAGGCTGTCATGTCGTGTTTTGTCCAGGCCGTGTGGTCTGTCACCTGGCCATTGTGTGTCTTGTGCCCCTGTTTGAATGTTCTTCTGTTATGTAGGTACCATGTCGGACCTTGTGCAGCACCTCTTTCCACTCTCTCACTTCCAAGGTAGCACCTGTGGCTCCAAGTATTACTCCATCTCCTTTTCCCATGCAGCTCTCTGGTCCCTGCTGTTCTTGTTTTCCTTGTGTTGTGGCTTCAGCTCTGACTCCTCTGTGTGTTTGTGTGTGTGTGTCCATTTAGCTGAGCCTTGTTTCTTGCTGGCTGGATAAATGAGTAAACAGAACCTGCTGCCCTGAGGTGGCAGCTCAGTGATTCCCAGCTGCCCTGGGAGGTCCGTGTACTGCCCTGTTAGCTTGCAAGCAGTGAACTCCAAAATCCTGCATCTTTTTTCCCACAGGTCCAAACAGGCATCTCTGCCCTCAGGGAGATGGGAGTCCTGATGTTTTAGATGTCATTGATGCTCCAGGGTGTAGCATCATCACTCTCCCAGTGGCTATGTCCTGGTGTGGGGTGTTTCCTTGCTTAGCAGAGGGCTGGAGTGGCCAGGCACCACTAGATGTGTGCTTTGTGTTTCAGTGAGCCTGGGTCAGAGGGGGCTCAGAGTCCCCCACAGATTGGAGATTATAATTCTCTAGCATCCCACCTGCAGTGCACCAGGCAGTAAGACCCTTGGCAGCCCTTGCTTGTCCTATAGCTGCAAAACTCAGATTTTGAGTTTCTTAGCTGTATTTTTTTTATCCATGGTTTAATGGTTCAATTTCAGCTTCTCTGTGATCCTGGAGGCTTTGTTCCCTTGATGTGGGGGAGAGCCTTTCTGCTCGTGGGGCAAGGGCAGGCTGCTGACCTGGCTGCTTGAATGGTGGTCAGTTGTTGTCTTGTCCTCAACTCAGACAGACTGAAGCAGAGCAGAGGTACAGGAATGGATGTGATAGGGAAATGTGCCAGAGGCTGAAGGGGATGAGTGTGCTAATTTATCCATGAGAAGATGAGGGGAGTGATCTATAATTACCGTATGATTATTCAGTCATTTTGGTGGGCTTAGGGTGACTGCCAAGCCAGACTGTTGAGGCTTAGTCAGGGGGCTTTCGAAGGGAGTGGGAACATCTTGGGTTTGGACCTCACAGCTGCTTCGCTGGTGCCCTGGCCAATGACCTGGGCCATGGGGAGTCAGCTCTTGTTTCTGCTCTGGTTCACAGCAGGGCTTCTCCTGTGCAGCCCAGGGCTCGCAGCATGTGGGCTGTGAGGCAGGAACCGTACAGCTGCTCTGCAGCTCTGCACTGACCTGTTGTGCGTGCGTAGGACTCAGTATAGAGAGATGACAGATAGGCTCTGAATTTTTCTGTGTGGTGACTCCAGGCTAATGCCAGCTGTGAGCCTGCCTTGTCCCCAGTCCTGCTGGTTGGAGTGCATGGGGAAGGCACCTAATGTTATTCAGCTGTACGTTGAGGAGGGGGCTGTGAGTGCAATCTGCATCAAGGTGTCATATCTGCAGGGACTCTACATCCTTCACAGTCTGGAGGGGGCTGCTGGAGGGTGTCTGGGCTCTGTACTCTGTCCCTGAAGAGGACAGGGGTGGTGAGCCCCATCCTGGATCAATCTGCGTGAAGGCTCTCCTTGTGCAAAGGGAGATACTTTTCTCTTGCATGTGGCACTGGACAACCCAGGAAGCTCCTGCAGGACAAGGTGAAATCTGCTGTGACTCTACAGGAGAGAGATTCTCCGAATGATGGGGACACCCTGTGCCAAACCCCATGCTTCTTACCCTGGCTCTCCACAGGCACAGCTAGCCTCTGCTCCCCTGGCTGCCTCCCCTCCTGTGGGCCCTACCTGCCACGTGGCACTGTGCAACTCAAGTGGTGACATGATGGTCCCAGCTGTGGGGTGGCAAGGTGTAAGCAGGCCACTGTAGGGGTGTACTTGGGCCTGTGCTGATGGAGGCTGTCTGGGCTTCTGCCTCACAGGAATCGCATGCATTGCACTGACATTCGTAGATGAGCATGGCAGCCCCACCTTGCTGCCCCATGGGGAGAGGCCTGACCCTCTGAAGCTGCCTTCCCCCTCACCCATCGTGGGCTTGCTGCAGGACACCGACTTCGAAAGCCTCACAGCGGTCAGCAGGCACCAGCCAGGGGCTGACCCCCTGCCTTCAGGTAGGGAGTTGGCCAGCAGCTGCCGATTGCCTGCAGCCTCCGCATCCCCTGAGGCACCTTGGAGGGCTGGTGAAGGCAGGGTTGCAGAGCCATGCAAAACTCCCCTTTCCCCACAGAACCCGGCGTGCTGGTGCGCCTGGATATCTGGGAGAAGGGCAACATCAGCCTGCTGCAGCTGTCGGAGAAGCTGCGCGGGGCCCTGCGTCACGCGCTCTGCGATGCCGTCATGGAGTTCCTTGTGCTGCCAGCCCCGCTCTGTGTGGAAGCTGCCTGCCCCCTGAGTGCTGCAGACCTGGAGGACCTGAGCTCTGCAGGTGAGAGCCTGGCCAGGATGGCCACCTTGAGGCTCCACCCAGCCTTGCTCCTCCTGCCTGGCCTGCAGGAGCTTGGCTGTGCTGGGAGGAATTTGGTTGGATTGGCAAGGAAGGAGGAAGCTGCTCCCTCCTCTGCAAGCTGTGTGGTGTGATGTCTTGGGGAAGGAGCATCATAGACATTAGCGTTGGAAGAGATGTTTAAGGGTGTGTCTGCTCCCCAAGACTGAATCCACTTTGCTGGATGTTACTGATGGCTCTTCCCCTTCTCTTCAGCTGGGCTCTGGCCAGACAGAGTGGGGTACACAGCAGTTTTGCAGGGGGAGGCTCGCAGAGTCTGATTTGCTTTGTCTCTCCCTAGGGGGCCTAAGGAGGACCATGTCAGAGACCAAGGGCCTGGCTCTGACCAGTGGAGGGTCTGGCAGGAGCTGTCCTCCACCTTTGCACTTCACTTCTGCACCTTCACCAAGCTCTGGAGAGCCAGTGACACCCACGAGCAAGATGGGACGCCGCAGCTTCTGGGACATGCTGGTAATGTTGCTGCAGGAACAGGGCCTCTAACATCCTCATGGCGTGTCGGGCCAGGAGGAATGGAGAGGAGGGATCTGGCTGGAGGTGGGAGGCCAGGCTGGCAGCAGGGACTTTAAGATCAGGGCACTGACTAGGCTGTGTGCACAGCATTAACTTACCCCCATCTCCCCTAGAGCAAAGCAGAGTCCTCGGAGCTGGGAAGCCCCAAGACTACTGATGACATTGTGCTGGAGAGGCCAGAAGAGGCTCGCACGAGACGGCGGCACAAGACAGAGAATGTCAAGCAGCACCTGAGCCAAGATCGGGCCACAGCCACAGCTGAACTGGAACAGGCACAGAGGCAAGCACAGCATGCAGGCTGGGCAGCCAGGATGTTGTTCCCCCCATCTGTTGTACATTGCTCTGCATCCTGATGGCCTCTGGACCTAATTCCTTTTCCTTGTAGTTTCTCCCTTACACGGACAGTTTAGGAAAGCTGCCTTCCGTGCACAAAGCCTCAGCCCTTATTGCTGGAGTACTGCTGGGAGTACAGCTGGTTCTCCCTGCCAGAAATCCCTTCTCTGCATTGTGGGGCCCTCTGCAGCACTTTACACACATATGGCTACTGACCAAGAGTGACCCAGGTCAAGGATTGTATCAACCCAAAAAGGAGGCTCTAGGGGCTCTGCTCTGCAGCTGTGGGGGGACTGTTGCACTTTTGTACCTTCACTGCAGGTGACTGATCCAGTGTAACTGTGATTCCCTTCCCTCTCCTTAGGCGCCGAGCCTCCCAGCTGGAAGAAGGAGACATAGGTACCATGCATCCACTCTTCAATCAAACCTGCCAGCAGTGGATGGCATTCATGAACCACCTGGGTATGTGTTTCAGGCCCCAGCTCTTCCAGATGGGCTGTGAGTGGGCCTTTCTACCCAGAGCTCTCAGGACAAGTCCTCTTATGGCACCATCTGTCTTCATTCGTTGCTGGTCTCTACCTAGTTACACACCCTGTCTCTCCCCAAACCTCAGAATCATATTGGTCTCGGGGCCAGCATCAGCATTAGAAAGCTGTGGCAGGAGGCCTGGCATGTGCCTGTGCATCAGAACAAACCTGCTAAGGCCTGTGTTTATGTCTGCCATATGCTCCAAGTCTGGGGCTTACTGAACTTGGCTGCAGCTGCTTTGGAGAGAACTGGACTTCAACAACCAGCTGGAGTAGTGATTTAGCTCCCAGATGTAGCAGGGATGGATGATCTGAGCCTCTGCAACATGGTCTGTGACTGTGAAGTTGCATGGGAGACCTTCAGTCGTGCAGGGAGGGAGAGGTGGAGTGCATAAAGCTCAGAGCACACAGGGAGTTTGGTCCAGGTCCCACTTTGGGCCAGAGCCTGAAACCAGGGGTTATTTCAGGCTTCATCTTCCCCTCCATACAAGGTTCTTGTTCTGCCAAGAGGCAGCTTGTTCCAGCTCTGCCTGCCTCAGGCCCTCTCCACTGCTCCTGTGGGCAGGATGTGGCTCTGGGGCAGCTTGGCACCTTGTCCTACAGTACATTTTCCATGTAGGGTGCCCGTCAGTGCAGCAGTGCTCCTTGGAGATGGTTTCTCGTTTCCTCCTGTCCTCCATCCTAGTGGAAGTGGTGAACCTGGTCACTGCCCTGGCAAGTGACACCACTGTCAAAGTGTTCGAGCAGATCTGGTGAGTTGTGCGATTCACAGGTGGCTGTTTGGCACCAGCAGATGTTGATCAGCTGTACTTGTACTGCCAGAGCTCTACTTGTTAGCCATCTTTGGGGCTTTTCTTTACAGCTACCCTCGGGGCACTGCCTTCCTGCCCTATAAGTCTGGCCAGAGTGCCAGCCCTCGCCCTGGAGTCATCAGACACTTCATCCTGCTGGGACGCAACTTCCAGCAGTGGCGTTGCAGCACAGAACAGGGTGAGTGCCTGGCCATGGTCCCTGGGGCTGTGCTGGGGTCTCTTGGGGTGGGACATCAATTAACAGGGTTCCCCTCCTTACTGGGACTGACTGCTTGTGCCCAGGGGTGGGCAGTGGATTGTCTGGTTTTGCCTTCTGAGACCTTACTCTCAAATTTGCTTGTAACAGCTTATTTCAAGATGAGCTGAGCAGTACTGTGGCAAAACATCCTGTCAGGCCACCTTAACGGCATGTGGGATGTAAGAGTGGGATGAACCAGTACTGAGGGTCATAACTGTGGCTTCTTCCAGCTCACAAAGGGCTCCAGCGCTTCGAGGCCATGGAATTCAGCTCAGCAGAGAGAGGCTCTGATCCTAGCCTTGTTGGTCGAGACCTGGTGCCCCGGCAAAGGTTCCTCTTCATGGAGATCATTGACAAAAAGGTAGTAATGGCGCCTACATGATGTTGTGTTGCCTCCTCAAAAGCTGTTGCCAGCTGACCCAGGTCTAGAAAGAGGAAAGGAAGAGTGCCTCTGCAGGTAGCCAGTCTTCCATAGGGAAGAGTCCTCCAAAGCAGCCATGCAGGATGTCTCTGCTTGTGTCACAAGTGTAGCTGTGGGATCCCTGCAACACTAAGGATTTCTGAGGTTCAGCAGCCCTTGCTGTCTCTGTGTTCAGCTGTCCTGCTGTGGACTGTAATTGCCCTTTCCCTACTCACAGCAAGGCCCACCTTAAGCTGGATACTTGTACTGCCAGTGCAAATACCACCACCACTGCTGTGGCTGTTAACAGGGGGCCTTAATCGAGCTGTTGCCATTCTCCCTGTTCCAGCCTTGTCATGTGAAACTGGCTGCATCTGCAGCAAGTACCACCAGAACATCTGGGGCAGCCTGGGCCACCGTGCAGGCTCCCTCTGAGGATGTCCTTAATTCTTCCTCCCCATCCTCTCTCTCCAGCTGACGCTCTACACTTACAACTGGTCCCCAGACCTGGGGGCCAACCTGAACTGCTCCTTGACTCGCCTGCTGCAGTGGCAGAATGCCCGGTCCCACATTGTGCACTGCCTGATCAGCCAGAAGCTGGGACTCTTCCACCACCATTGCTTCATGGACACACCATGGCATGAGGACAGCAAGCAGGTAGGGCACCGCACCAGGCAGGGCAGCTCTTTCTTCTTTGGAAGGGGCCTTGGCAGTTTTGGGGTCTGAGAAAGTTTGCAGGCACCTTTTGTGTGCTGATTGGCAGGGCATCCCCAGACACTCACATGTCCAATTTGACCATTTCCAGCCAGACTGTTGCTCTGGTCTTGGAGACAGAGGTGGAAGAGAAACCAGATCCTCCTGCTGGCTGCACTTATTGGTGCCTGAATTATTTAGGGTGAAGGAGGTTGAGGAATGGGCTTCCCACTGTACATTAGAGCCATGATGGGCCCAGGTCTGCTCTTCTTGGGCTGGTAGTGGAGAAGTCTAACAGAGATCTCAAGAGATGACCAAAATTGGATTTACTCTGTTCTTGCGGGTTCTTGCTCCAAGGGTGGCAGTGAGGAGGCTTTCATGGCTGTGTCTGTTTGCTTAGGAGCCAAATCCTTTCCTGAACTCCACTTTGGAGGTGGATGCACTGATCCGGAGCCCGTGTCCCCCACCCAGCAAGGAGCAAGGCCGGCTGAGCAGCTCTGCCCGCAGCCTCCCATCCCTGCACTTCCATCCTGATGTGGTGCCCTTTGATGAAGCTCTGCGGGATGTCACCACCATCAGGCGTATACCCCACGGGCCTGACTCTGCATCTTTTGACCCTGTGGCTCAGCATGGGGCCCAGTTCCTGGAAATCAAGAGCATGGAGAGGAAAGGTAAAGCAAAGGGGCTAATATCACGGGAGCCTGCCTAATAATAATCTCACTTCTGGAAAAGGAGATCAGAGCAGAACAAGAGTTTTGACAGGGGACAGTTCCCTGCAGGAATGGGTTATAACTGTTAAGGGTGGAAGTGAAGGAGAGTAGCAATATTTGGGGCTGATGGTCTTGTGACTCCTTTTTCCTCCAGAACTGGAGAAACAGATGAAGATTGAAAATCTCTTTGTCACCTGGCAGCAGAGATCAGCTCAGTCCAACATGCCTATCAGTGTGAGTGGAGCCTGGGCACATGGTGGGCTGGGCCTTCTTACAGTATACTGGGAGTACCAGCAAGGGGAACTCTGAGCTCTGAGCAGGGTGTATGTTGGGGATGGTGCTAGGCAGTGGAGCAGTGTTCTCTGCTTGAACTTTTGGGATTGCAGGGCTCTCAACCACACTTGGGCATGGGGTCTCCCTGCCCAGCACTGGAAAGGCTGTATAGCAGGGGATTCCCCCAGTTATCTCCATTTGAGCAGCACTGCAGTGTCATGGTCAGCTTGTTCCCAGCCTCCACGAGGGGTGTGCTGTAACCGTGCTCCTCTCCTGTTGTGCAGCTGGCAGACCTGGAGACCCTGAAGCAGTCCTCACGCCTGGTTCACTACTGTGCCACCCCCTTGCTCTTTGACCCAGCCTTCCGGCAGCAAATCCAGACTGACCAGCTGGGCAAGGTGGAGGGCAAGGTGAGTGTCAGCAAGCACCAGTGGGGTCGGGCTTTGTGCACAGGGACAAAGGAGCAGTCTTTTCCCAAGACAGGGCTGCTCTGGCCTCACTCCTGCAACACAGGTTGAATTTGAACCCTGTAAGATGGAGACTGAGAAAATCCTTGGGTCTTCAAAGCCTTTCTCCTGCAGCCACACTATCCCTGGAGAAGACTGATTGCCTTTTCTACCCAGGGAATTCAGGGCTGAGTCTAGAGAAGCCATTGAGGGCACTGTCTGGGACTGAACTGTTAAGGAAGAAAGACTTCCCTTATGCATTCAGGAACCAGACCTGGTAAACCTTTCCTGGACCCAACAAATAGCTGAAACAATTGAAAGCAAACTGGCTGAATCCTGAGCAGGTTGCAATCTGACAGACTCTAACCAGTGCAGATCCCATACCGGCTGTTCACAGTCTGTATGTGTGTCAGAAGGGAAGAACAGGCTGTGGTAATTTATCAAAATGTCAAAAGGATTTTGACAGAGTCTTTAAGCAGAGGTTGCTACAGAAATTGAACACTCGCAAGTGAAAGGGAAAGTATCATCACAGAATGAAAACTTCACTTTGTTTTTGGAACAGAGCAAAATGGAAATTGGTTATTGGATTTGAAGAGCCTTGCAGCAGGGGTTTCAGGATGGTGTATTGGGTTCAGTATCTGCAGGTCTTTTATTGGGACATATGAGATGCCAGGCTTTGCAATGCTGGAGGGCTGTTCAGATTGGTCAGAACAGAAAAAGACTGCAAGGAGCTCAAGAGGCATCTGAGTAGCCTGTGAAATGAGAGCTCTTGTGGGAGCTGGGACCTGGTTCCCAGTAAAACAGAGAACAATGTGGGGAGAAATTGAAACCCTCTTGTATTGTACACTCACTGCAGAACCTGTACAGAGCAGACATCTCAATGGTTTCTTCAATTTGTGGACAGTTGGGTACAGCAGACACTGGTTAAAGTACATCAGAAAGGGGTGTTAGTATAATGGGTAATATTCTAATAAATTTCTAAAATACTAGTATATTAATGTCTTCATCTGGCCAGTAAGTGTGAGACCAAATATCTTGTGGCAAAGGCACTGAACTGGAGAGACTTGGAGAAGGTCAGAGATCTGAGTAGCTGGAGAGATGCCAGGTAAAGAAACATCTCTTGTGGCTGGTGGAGCAGATAGGCAGAAAGCCACATAGAAACACGTAACAGAGCTGCAGGCTTAAAGTAGGGAGATCAAAAAAAGAAACCTTAGTCTCTCTCAGCACAAAGAAAAGGTGTATTCAAGACATCAAAAGGAGAACTGAAAGTGTTTAGAAGGAAACTCTATTCCTTTTCAGTGCTACTGAACTGCTAGGAAATCATGAGAAGTCAGCAGGATTCATAAGGGGATTGAACTCTTACCATGGCAATAGGAGCTGAAGCTCTACTGAGCTTTGCATGAACCAGTTGTGAGCCACTAACACTTTGTGGAAGCTCTTCTGGGGGGCAGATGTGAATTCTGGCACAGGCTATTTCCTGCAGGTTTTTGCAGTGCTGTTAGGCCAGTGCATGGCTGGGTAGATCTTGGATCTCACGTTTTGGCACATGCACTAGGACAGTGTTTGGGGAACCAGATGTTACTGCTGTCTGGCAGAGAGAGATCTACTTTCTGCTCAACCAGGGCAGCTGGTGTTCTCTGCTGGGATCAGTCACAGCAGGTCTCCTTAGGAACTTACTTCATTTTGCAGAAGCGCCACCGCTCCAATGACTCTACAGCTTCAGGGAGGGACCGCAGCCACAGCTGTGACTCGGCAGAAGCACTGCCCTGCAAGGCCAAGGAGGAGCCGTGGCTGCAGGAGATGTGCAATGCCTTCTTGCAGCAGTACATCCAGTACCTGCAGAGCATGGGTTTCATTCTGGTCCAGGTGCGGCCGCCTTCACCTACCACTCGCAGGTCAGTGACGTGCTGGGATCCCTGGTGTTGGAGAAGAGCTGACACGCTGAGCTGTGCCCTGGTTTGACAAAACAGGTCTTGGCTCCCTGCTCAAGGCTGTCTGTGCTCTCATTTCCAGTAGCACAAGCCGGGTCCGAGCTCTGGCAGCAATGGGAGTGGAGGGCAGAGGGTCCTTTTCCTACACAAAGCCGAAACCAGAGGGAAGTCCAAAGGTAAGTGCATTTCTGTTACAAGGGTGGAACTGGGATGGAAATCAGGCTGTGGAGTGAGCCAGTTCTGTTTGGCTTTTGAAACGGTTTCAGGCAGAAAGGATGTGGGAGGGGAGAGAAAGCATCAAAGCCAGCCTGTCTACACCAGCACCATCTTTGGGAGCTCGGGTGTGATGAGATCTCTTTGCCCTCCTGCATGTCCTCCTTCAGGCTTCAGAGCCCCTTCCCAGCACTGGGTGGAGCTAAGGGCAAATATCAAAAGACTGACAACAACTTGGAGGGGCTCAGAAGAGGAACCGGATGACCTAGGGCAAGGATAGCTGCTTTTGGGTGAGATTCTGGAGAATTACCTGTCAGAGAATCCTCAGCATCTATGGCTAAGGGCAACTGGAGTGCAGAAGGATCTTCAGTTAGAGGGAGATGAATGCTGAAGTTAAAGAGGTTAGAGAAGATAAGCCTGGAATGTCTCTACTGTGAGAGTAGGCTGATGTTCCTTATGTAAAATGTGGCAGCTAGGGAGGAACAAGTCAGAGCTCTACAAAATTGCCACTAACCTGGAAAGGGATTGACCCTTTGTTGTCTTACTCAGTACACCTAGAAACCATCAAATTTGGAGCCAATTTCAAAACTAAGGAGAGTGTTTCTTTGAGCAGCAGCTAACAGTGGTCATCATCAAAAGGTTTTGTGAACACTTAAGAGCTTACATGGGTTTTGTGAACATGAGCTTACATGACAGAATAAGTAAGTACCTGGAAGAGGAATCTATTGGAGTGTCTAGCTAGGCAGAAACTCCCTGTGGCTCATGAAATCACCCTGGGATGATGGGAGCACACAGCATTTACTCACCCTTTTCTGACATTTCACTGGCACCTGCCTTTGGCTGATGTTGGTGCAGGACTGTGGGTAAGACAACACCTTGCAGTTAAAATGAGAAGAGAGCAATCTGCTGAGCAAGTTAAGAGGGGGCAAATGAATTTTCTGGCAGCTAAACTCTGAATTGAAACTGGATGTCTCTGATAGCTGCTGTGTCAGGCAGGCATGATGGTCTGGGGACACCTCAGCAGGGAGTGAGGTTCCATGACAGCATCATTCCTTGGCTCACAGTATCCTCTCGAACTCGAGAGACACCCTGTCCTGAGCAAGCAGGAGGTGAAGGGAGCAGTGTGCTGGGTGTGTTCTCTCAAGGGCTATTTATTAGGTTTGTTAGGATGCTTTTCACTGTTAGCTCTGCCATATCTCCTCTCTTCTCTCCAGTGAGACTGCTCAGTTGATTGAGGCCCCTCTATTTCCACCTCTGCCACGGAGCCTTGTGGCAGCTTCACACTCCTGTGTGCCAGGAAGCCTTTTCAGCTTTGTCCTTCTCTTCCCAGAGCACAAGCCCTGCTGTTGCCACCTACCATCTACAGAGAGCTCTTCCAGGTGGGATTGTGCTCATGGAGCTGGCCTTCCAGGTAAGAAAGGACAAGAAATAAAGTATGGTCTCAAGGTTCAGGGACAATCTTCAGAGGTGACAAAGGAAGTGACAAGTAGTGCAGCAGGAACATGTGATTCTTCATTTGTCCTGTTTCTTCCATGACCTTGCAAGGCTAGTATCAGCTGGAGATAATTCTGCAGGGCTCAGAGCAGCAAGAGTTGCTGGAGGAAGGATAGTGAAGGGCTCAGCACCAGTTAGGGTGCTCAGCCACATGTTGGCTGGTGTGGCTTAGTTCTGACGAGAGGTAAGACAGAACATGGAGCAAGAGTGTCTGGGCCCCAAACCAGAGGGTGAAGCGTGGGGGCTGTGCTTCTTCCCTAGAGAGGCTGAGGGCTGTGCTGTGCTCTGCTCATGTGCTCTCTCCTCCAGGGCTGTTACTTCTGTGTGAAGCAGTACGCGCTGGAGTGCTCGCGGATCCCCATGGGCCAGTCCGTGAACTCTCAGGTAATGGCTTTGCAGGCACAGCTGGTGCTCCTCAGGGTCAGGGGATGCTTTGTGGGGAGGAGTCATCTTTGGAATGGAATGGGCATTTCAGGCATAGCAAGTTCTGGAGAGCTCTGCTCCCTCTTCATGGGAAAGCAGAGCTGCACAGAGCCTTCTGCAGCCACGTGCCCTCCATGGCATGCTGCTTGAGCAGAGCTGGAGTGCAGTAAAAGGGGATGGGAAGTTTGGCAAAAGGATGACTCTTGTCCTAGCTTGGGGAACAAGACAAAGCAGACTGGGAAGGAATAGGAGCGATTCTGGCAAAGATGACTGCTCCAGGGAAAGTCAGTGCATGGAACACCAAAAGTGCTCTGCTTCCCTTGGAACAAGAAGAAAGTGGAATGGGAACAGGGATCTGTGAACACGATTGGCTGCCTTTACCAGAGGAGATTATTTTCTGCTCCAGAAATGTTCCTTTATACCTCTGTGCTTTGCTCTGCAACACTGGGGCTGCCTGCTCCCTTCTCTTTTGTAGGGTCAGGGTGTCTCCTGCCTGTTCCCAAGGGCACTGGGTGGCTGTGTAGAAGCTGGCCAGCCCCAGCCGAGCTGAGACAGGAGGCACACATGACCATACTGTCCTCTCCAAGGTGCCTCTGTAGCAATGCTGCATCTTATATATGCCAAGAGTGTCTCTCCTAAGCTTAGAGTCTTCCAGGACCTTGTCTGAGGGTTTGCTGGGCCTTTCCTGGAAAGCTTGCACATGCACAGGGCGATGTTATGAGGCTGCATCCTGCTCTGATGCTGGGGCAGCCGCACTGGCTGTGCCATGCCTTGTCAGCAGGGCTTTGCAGGAGGGCATGAGGTGCGTGGTATCATTCCTGCCTTGACTTCCTGTCCCTCCACAGCTCTCTATGCTCTTCACGGAGGAGTGTGACAAGGTGCGGGACCTCATGCACGTGCATTCGTTCAGCTACGACTTCCACTTGCGCATAGTGCACCAGTACCTGCTGGGCTCCCACATGACTCTCCGCCAAGGCTACCATCTCACCAGCTTCCTGGAGGATTTCATTGCCCATCACCCTGACATCCCCAAATTTGGCCGTAACCATGTTTTCCAAGGTATGTAGGTCAATATGTGATCAGTCTGGGGGGGATCACCAGCACATAACTTAGCAAAAGGTTTCCAAGTCCTTTACAAATGACAGGGTGAGGGTGATGGGAGGGGCTGAGCTGCAGGGGAAGTCCTTGTTGCCCTGTTTGTAAGGGGCAGAGGTAGGTCTCTCTGTCTCCTGGAGTAGGTGGGAGGACACTGCCCTGCCCAGGTAAGAGGCACAGAGTGTCTCCTATGATAGCAATGTACTTTTCCCCTAGGCACACTGGCCCTGCCCACCAACATGATCACTGCACACCAACTGTACAACTACATCGCTGACCACGCCAACACCTACCACATGAAACCCCTGCGCATGGCCCGGCCGGCCACAGGCAACGACAGCAAGAAGGGAACACCGGGCACAGAGCAGAACGAATATGCATTGGTCTCTATTTGGAACAGGTGAGTGCATCTGCTGTAAGTTCCTCGAGCTGCTGGAGATGGGTGGCAACCTGCCAGCCCTGGGGGGCATTGCCCCAAGGTGGCAGCAAAGCTGACTGTTCTACACAGTGCCAGAGAGCAGTTCTGGCCATCTTTTCTGAAATGGCCAACAGGGGTGGTGTGCATGTGTGCTGGTGCATTTGACGCTTCCCTTGGCACTTCTGAGGAGTCCTGCTGTGTGGAATTCCCCATGTCCAATGGTTCTGTTCTCATCAGGAACTCTGGGAGAGCAAAGTGAGATTTCCTTCATACTGATGTGCTTTTTTCTCCCAGCTCGGGCTCCTACAAGGACTCTGAAGGTCTGCGTCATCATGATGACTTCGATGTGTCCCTCCTGGTTTGTCACAGTGCAGCACCGTTTGAGGAGCAGAGTGAGGCAGAGAGACGCATGCTCCGGTGAGCACCGGGGGCTGGTGACACCAAAGCTTCCTGGCTGGGGAGGAGGGCTCTGGGAGGGACTGGTTCTGTCTGGAGTAGCACAGGCAAAGTTGTTGGTGTCTGGCAAGGATCATTGTGATGATCTGGGCAGAGAAGCACCCTTTCTGGCAGGGACAGAGAGGCCTGTGGTTTGTTTGCAGTGCAGCTGAGAGGTGAACAGCCCTTCCCCAGGTCACAAGTGTCTCCTTGCTCCCAGTTTGCGTTTCTACGTCATCATGACAAGCCAGCGGGAGCTCTTTCCGCGGCTCACGGCTGACATGCGACGTTTCAAGAAGCTGCCGCGCTTGCAGCGGGAAGTGCTGGAGCCTGTGGTAGGCCGGGCGGCCTGGGAGGCAGCGGAGCCGGAGCCGAGCCTGGGCCAGCAGCCAGCGGCAGAGCGGGAGCTGTGGCAGGACGTGGAGGACAGCAGCGAGTTCTACGCCGGGGGCACACAGGTCAAACTGGGGCCAGGGCTCTTCTACACCTCACCGCTCTTCCCCTTGCTGGCCTCCGAGGTGGCCTCAGCCCAGAAGCAACTCAGCAGCATGGTGCAGCTGGCCAAGTGCCACTGCCGCAGGGACAACCTCTGGAAGCGCCTCTTCCTTCTGGAGCCTCTGGCTTCCGACAAGCTGAAGCTGGGCAAGCTCTCACTGGTGGAGCTGGAGGAGCTGCTTGACGCCGTGCATGGGAAATCCATTGCAGATGTCGACCCCCAGCTGGTGAGCAGCCGGGATGGGGCGTGTGCACAGCAGCTGCTGTTCTGCTCTGGGGATGGAGTGGGGTGCCAGGTGAAGGGGCCTGCAATGCACATCTCTTCCTGCTTGGTGGGAAGGTAGAGGCAGGAACACAGCTCCTAGCTGGAAGGGGGAAGGGGGAGACTGCATGGACATGTCTATAGAGAATGAACAGCCTTCAGTCAGCATCCTCAGTGGGCTCTGAGGGTTGCATCTGATTTGGGTTCTGAAGGCTGCTGTAGCGTTGTGAGTGATGGTGCCATGGCTAGAGGGAGGCTGAAAATCAGGCCTTTCCCATGCCTGCAGGAATGCTTCCTCACCATGACAGTCTCCTGGTACCAGAGCCTCATCAAGGTGCTGTTGAGCCGCTTTCCCCAGAGCTGTCGGCATTTCCACAATGCTGAAACCGGCACTCAGTATCTGGTAAGACGGAGCCCGCTGCCCACCTGCAGCCCCTGTCCCTGTGTTCCTGTCCTGGCTTCTGTACTGGCTCCTTTCTAACATGCTCTGTGACTCTTCTGACAGGTCGTGCTCAACCAGAAGTTCACGGATTGCTTTGTTCTTGTGTTTCTTGATTCTCATTCAGGAAAAACGGTGAGTTGTTGGGAGCAGAACAGCAGCTCTGTTGGCTCAGGCCAGGAATGTCTAGATCGATCCAGCAGTGGCCAAGGGCAGGTGTGCATGAGAACAGGAGCAAGTCAAGAAGCTTGTAACGCTTCTCTAGATCCTGTCCCAACATCTGAAAATCAGTAGCTTAGGCCCATCCTGAGCTAGAAGTGGCCTTTGCATTTATTTAATAGCCCTCCATGGCTTTTTTTCCTTTGGTTAATTTCTGGCATCCATGGTTTCCCCTGACTTGCAGCTCCATTAGGCAGTTGCAATCTAGGTGAAGAACTTCCTTGGCTTATTTTTGAAGTTCCTACTGTTCTTTCCATGTGATGTCCCTTTGTTCTTGTATTAGAAAACAGTGAGCACTTGATCCTCTTTTCCTTCATAGGATTGCTTTTGGATCATTCTCTCAGCTGTCTCTCTATCCAGGCTAAGCAGTCCTTCTGTATTCAGTCCAAAGTCAGATCACAATGAGTTTGGCTGGGAGGGCTCACCAGTGCTGTGAGCTGCTCCTACCTGGGCAGAAAGGAAGGGGACCTGCACTGTCAGGCTCCCAGCAAACCTGCAAAGGCCTTTGTCTTCACTGAACTTGAGGGCAAAAATACTTTGCTTTAAGCTGTGGTCTCAGGCAGGGTACAGGATGGCTCATGGGAAATGCAGCTCCATGTGAGAGCAGGGGATTGATCTACAAGAGGCTTCAGTCCACAATAAGGTGACTGCAGAGACTGCAGAGTAACTGATGCTGTATAAAATAAATCATGCTCCATCTGAAAAGCAGGTAGGGAAGACAGAAGAGGTGGTGCTTGCTGGAAGGCTGCTCAGTGCCTCCTGCCACCTGATGGTCATAGTGTCACCTTGTGGTCATTGCTATCACATACCCAGACCCTCCATCCCCTCTCCCAGTGACTCCCATTTTGTAACAAAAATCCTTTGTTTTCATAACATTGTATTTTGTGCTTAACATTCATGCCATTCTTGTGGCCTCTCAAAACTCTTTTTTTTTTTTTTTTTTTTTTTTTTTTTTTTTTTTTTTTTTTTTTTTTTTTTTTTTTTTTTTTTTTTGCATTATCCCAATCCTCTTTTGTATTAATGCCTCAAATTTTATCAGCACACTCCTCATCTTTGTACCAGACTTGTTAAAGTACTAGGCAATGTGAGTCCCAAAGCCTGTCCTGAAGGAACTCTATCTGTAACCTCTCTCCAACCTGCTATTTCCCCTTTCAGCACTGCCATGTCTTCACCTTATAATTTTTTACTTAATTCCTATCTTTTCAGCTTACCTAAATTTCCCATGTGGCACCACATCAAATCCTTCCTGAATCTCAGATAAGATGTACCATGATTCCTTTGTCTAGAAATATTACCTTATCAAAGAGAGCTTTAGCATTAGCACATCACTTTGGTAACTCTGAGCTGCATTTCCGTCCTGGTTCTTTCTCTCCCAGCCTGCTCTGAGGCCTTGCATGCTGCTGGAGTTGGGCTCACAAATCACTTCCTTTCCCCTCTTAAATGAAGATGTATTCAGCATTTGCAGTTTGTAGTTACACAGCTCTTCTCATGGCTTTACCAGTTTGTCAGGGATCCTGGCTACTAGATGTGCCGCATTTCAACTCCAGAGAACATCCTGTCCCTGTGTCTTGCCTCCGTGATGCTGATCTGAGTGTACTGAGTCATTCACATTTTTGTTCTGCTTCAGCTCCTGCAACCTCTGTCTGCTCCCTACTCCCCTCTGTCTTTGCCCTGCCTTGTCAGTACAGTCACTAATCAGAGTGGAGCAGGCCGCATTTATTTTTAGGATTGCAGTTATTACATTTAATCTCCTCCCCTTCCCCATTTGTTGCACTCCTATTCTTTTCCTTAGAAGAAATTTCCCTCTAATTTCCCTGGAAGCTCCTGCTGTGGAGGCAGTAGGATCCCCTCCTCTCCCATGGCTGCTGCTAGGATTAGTGTAACTGCAGATGCATGAGAGCTGGGATAGAGCGGGCAAGTCCTTGCATCAAATTTTCACCAGAAAAATGGGGAGGAGGCTCAAATATGCTCTGTCACAGGAGAAGGCACTAGCTTAGTGCCATTGGCATTTTGGGACTTCCACTATTTGACTAACACTGCCAAAAAAGTGTCCACACTTTTTTTTTGTTCCTGGGCTAGGGACGGCACAGTGCTGGTCGAATTCTGTTTGTTGACCCTCTCCTTCCTCTTGGCAGAGCCTCACCGTGGTTTTCCGGGAGCCATTCCCAGTGCAGCCCCAGAACAGTGAGAGTCCTCTACCACAGCTTGTGTCCACATACCATCACCTGGAGTCAGTTATCAACACCGCCTGCTTCAACCTGTGGACAGGCCTGCTCTAGCACTGGCACCCACGTCCTGGAGCAACGCGTATTCCAACCTTGGCCTGGCCGTGCCCTTGGTGATCATGGGGAAGAACAGGTCTCTAGGGAGACCTGTGCGTGGGCACTGCAGGCAGCACTGCCAGTGGCAGCACACATGGCTACTGGCCTCAGGAGCCTGGGGATGTGCACCTCGTCACTGGCTGGCTGATGTGGCCCTCGTGTGCTGTTTTCAGTGGGTTTGATACTGAATGGCCTTGAACCAAACAGCAAGAGGGCAGGAACTTGGCTGCTGTGGTGTGGCTGAAGCAGAGCAACTCTCAGGGACGTGGCTTTGGCACCCGTAGGTGAGTTCTGCCTGCTGGGAAGGCACTGAGGAGCACACACGGCACCATCTTCTGCCCAGGGCAGCACTGCTCTGGCTTTAGGAGGAAAGACTCCTGACTGCAGGGCTCCTGGCAGTGAGGATAACTGCTTCTGGCCTTTTGCTTTCCTTGGGAGAGCACGAATGGGACAGGGTGAACTGGATCACAAGAAGGTTTTATGGAGGTGTACATTTGAGCCATTGGTATATCTGTGAAATAAACTGAACCAGATGCCTGCTCAGTTGCTGTAGGCTGTGGAAAGCTGCCTGTAGAGGATGCAGAGCAACCCTGGCTATGGGGCTGGCTGGGTTTCCTCTAGAATCTTACACTTGCTCCAGAGCAGGAGCAGCAGGGCAGTCAGCCTTGAGTGTCCATGGGCAGGCAGACCCCCAGCCTGTTACCTTGGTTCAGGCAGCCTGGGAGGGGACTGCCTGCTTCACTTGCAGCCCTGCTGCAGAGTCAGTGCTGGGCACTGGCAACAGCCTTGAGAACTTCAGGAACTTAAACCTGGAAGCCCAGAGCATTCTCCCCACTACTTCAGGCACTACCTGGAATACTCTCCTTATTGGGGGGAGACTGGAAACCTCTTTCTGGTCATCCCTGCAGCCTGGAAGTGAAAGATCTCTGTGTACCTGAAGTCACCTACAGTGATGCCTGAGCCATCCCTAAATAGAACATGCTGCAGGTGGTACTTGTGTAGATGATGGTCCAGTGGCTTTGGCTGGCCCTGTAGAGCCTGGGGAAGGGAAATATGACATACATGCTCCTAACCTCACTCTAGGAATCATCCCACCCACCACCCTCCCCTAGTCCTAGAGAAGACACGTGCTCCTCTGTTAAGCCATTGCTTTATCTTTTATTCTCATGGTTTTCTAGTTTTACTTGGCTGTCTTGCTGGTCCCACCGTGCTGCAGCCCTCGGCTTTCCCAGTAGGATTGCAGCCAGCCCAGACCTTCCAGGGTGTCTCCTGCAGTGACAGACAAGGTCTCCTGCTGCAGCTGGAGAAGCTGGAGCAGCTTCTGTTCAGGACAGAGCTCTCATCCCCAGGTAGGGGCTGACACCCACCACCTGCCCCCCCAGGACCTGGATGTCTTTGCACAGTACCCAGCCAGCTGGCCTGTGCTTGGACCTGCCTGTGGGGCTCAGACCTGCAGGCCCACTCACCCTTTGGAGCATACTCGCACCCCACGTAGCCAGTGTAGCCGAGGGACTCCAGGAGCTCGAAGATATAGGGGAAGTTCAACTCCCCAGGGCTATCGGGCTCGTGCCGGCCTGGTACCTGCGCAATCTGGATATGACCTAGGGAGGAAAGGGGAGAGGCTGTGCCCAATGCAGCCTTCTTGGGCTATGAGACAAGGTGACCCAAGAGCAGCCCCACACCCCCAGCCAGCCACAGCAGAGCCTGGAGTAGGAGGGCCCGCTCTCAACATTCCTCCTGCACAGTGGCCACAGTGGAGGTGGTCTGGGTGCAGGGTGTTACCGATGAGTGGAAAGTACTTCTCCAGGTTGTGTGACAAATTGCCATCCATGATCTGGCAGTGAAAGAGGTCCTGAGGGTGAGAGAGGAAAATGGAGCATGCAGCTATTCAGCAGTGAGCAGTTCAGGACAGCTGTGCTATGGTCCCTGTCCCCAGGAGGGGATAGCAAGCCCATGGCCACCAGAATTCCCCTGTGGAACTGTGCAAGTCTCCCTCATGGAGAGCTTCAATGCTGACTCACCAGCTGCAGCTTCAGGTTGGGCCGTCCTACTTTCTCCAGGATGGCAGCAGCTAAGGGGGCAAGAAATGAGAGACCATTGCCCCCAGGTTGGAAGCTTCGCAGAGAAGCCCCAAGACACCCTTTCATCAACTGTGTTCCCTCAGCATCTCCCTGTTGGTGAGGCAACCTCCTCCATTTCAGACTTTGGAGCTCCTTCTCCTCCTCTGGAGCCTCTTGATGTCTGGCTTACCTTGCTGTGGGGTGTTCAGATAGTAGCGAGGGTCAGTGATGCGGTTGTTAATAGGCTCCAACAGTCCAATCATATCTTCCTGTAATACAGTAATGTCACCCTGCGGCACATCCTGCCAGCTCTGTGGCAGGAGCCATAACTTTCCTCTGCCTGGCTGGCAGGGTATTCCGCATTCTGGGTATCCTCAGAGCTACACCACAACGCAGTACATGTTCCCCACTTACCTGGGCCAGGAGGTCAGCAGTGTATCTGAGATTCTCAATGAAGGTGGTTTCCATTTCACCTGCCACTGCAGCCCGGTCTGTGCCCAGGGGAACCCGCCCAGCCATCACATGAAGCCTACAGCCACAGACAGATCATCACTGGCAGCAACTCCAAGTAGCTGGCCAGATCTAATACACCTTCCTCTGCTGATGGGAAAGGGGACCAGGCTGGGGAAGCAGACACAGGAGGGGGTAAGAGGAGCCATGTCCCCTTCTGGAGGCATAACAGAGCACTGCTGCAGTGCTCCAACAACACTCTGCACCATCCCCCCTCAATAGACGGAGGGATGACTTTGAACCTTTTGCCTGACAAATCACAGGCCTTGCTTCTTCCCTCTTTTGCCACCTGCCTTCAGGTCTTCCACTCTGAGGCTGGAGCTTTCTTGGGGTCTTGCTCCTCGGCGGCCCCAACCCCACACGCTGGGCAGCTGGGCTGCTGCCTCTGCCAGGGGCCTGCCCTATACATGGTGGCACTGCTTGCTGGCTGTGAGCAGGGAAGGGACAGTGGCCCGTGCTGGGCTCTCTCACCATGAGGAGCTCAAGGGCCAGGTGATCTTCAGCCACCATTCGGGATAGGTGAACAGTGGAAACAAAAACCTTTTCGATCTGCCTCTACCAGCAGGCAAATGGTGCTGGGCAGCCTGTGGACGGCTGGGCCCATGCCCTCCACAGGGCTTTGGACTGAGTTTCAACAGGAAAGAATGGTGCAAAGTAAATGGAATAAAAGGGCCCTGTTGGTTTTCTGAAGGGAGCTGTGCCAGGCTAATTGCATCTTTTACGGTGTCTCTGCTGTGCCGGAGTCAGCGTGGCTTCAATATAGCAACTGTTGTGGTGTCCTAGGAGAAACGACTGGTGCAATTGAGGAGGAAAAAGGGAGGATTATCCTGGGGACTGTTGTGTGGAGGTGGGAACAAGAGCCTCCACTGCGAAGGGCAGGGTCAGACTCGTGCCTGGCAGCTCTGAGTCCCCTCCCAGCGAGGTCTGCCCCTGCCCCGAGCTGGCTCCCGTCCCACGCAGCCGAGCAGGAGATGCCCGGGAGAGGCTCGGTGCCCCGGCGGCGAGAGGCACGGCGGGGCAAAGGGCGAACTCCACTCGGGCGCAGCGCTGGAGCAGCAGGGGAAGCGCCCCCGGCAGCCGCGGGGCCGGGGGCGCGGCCGGAGCGGGGGTCCCGCCTCGCACCTACCTGGGGCAGCCCACAGCCCTGGCGTAGTGCACGGCCGCTTCCAGGTCCTGCCGGAAGGCTGCCTGCCGCCCGGGCACGGCCGCCAGCCCCAGCTCGCCCGCCTCCTGGTCCCCTGGGAGAGAGCGGCGGGGTCGGCGGAGCGTCCTCGCTACCCCACGCGCGGGG
>VZTX01008579.1:0-34872 GCA_013400915.1 Pardalotus punctatus | reverse complement strand
GGAGGTAGCAGCGGCCGTGACCGGGCAGGGCACCGGCACCCCGGTAGCCGGAGCCGTCGGGGCTCTGCACCGCCTCGACCGTGCAAGAAAGTGGGCTTAGGCTCGGTCCCCCCACCCGGGACAGCGGGGTTGGTTCGCGGAGCACCCGACTTCCCCGGGAGAGGTTGCAGGTTGCGGGCAGCGGCACCGCGGGGAGAAACAGCCTGTGAGTCGGGAGGCTGCAGGCCGAGCATTCCCACCTCTCCTCGGGGGTGCCAAAAGCTTTCGTATCCCCTGGTGTACTTAAGACAGCCTTGGCCTGTCTCCCACCGGGCAGCCTGAAGCCCCATCCCGTCATCCACAGAGTCCAGATGAGACACGGGGACCTGGCAGCCCACGGGAACTGCACAACAGACTGGTGCTTGTCAGCCGGGATAGTGCCTGGTTTGTGAGCGGAAATCCTGTGCCTGAGTGCCCCAACGTGCAGAGGGGACTTGGGTGACAGCTCTGGTTTGCGCTTTGCCCCACACACAAACAGTGAATCTTGAAGTTCTGGCTGTGGTATTAGCTATATTCTTTTCCATTCCAGGGGAACATCTTAAAAAATAAAGTAGCCAAAATGTCTTTTTGGCTAACCTAAGAACAAGGTGAAAATCACCTATTTCAATGCAAAAGGAAGCCAAGAACTCTTGTAAGCTTGATCCCAAACAGTTGACATCTCAGAAATACAAACATTGCATTAATTTTATTGCCTTCCATTTTCTTCTCTGAGATCTGCAAATTCAAGGCAGGAGGGTGTAACCAGGAGGGCTGCTCACCTGTTTTATTAATGATGCCTGAAACCCTTGTAACCCCATGGCCCCAAGAGCTGAGTCCTTAAAAAAAAACAACAGGCATTTTGATGTGCCCAGCGGAGCCCTGGCTTCTGGCAGCAACTGCTACAAATGCCCTCCTCAGAGAGGAAACCCATGGAAGGAGGGGAGATGGGAGCCTGTTGCACTATACTGCAGTGGGAGGAGTGGTGTGTGAGCATGGACACCCCAGTGCACACACATTTCCCCATCCAACAGAGCGTGGTGGATATTTGCAGGAATGGTGGCAGGTCCCAGGAGCTGGAGGGTCTCTTAAATCAATGCCGTCTGCACATGGAGCTCCAAAACTCCTTAATCAGGGCAAGAGGGAGGTGTCTCCAGGGGGTCTTGCTCCAGCAAGGGCCATCTCACACACACACACAGGGTTGCACTAGCTTGGCCCAGATCAGCAGCTCTTTTCCATCCAGAATGCTGGCTCCCATCATCTGTCTGCATTTTTGTGACATCTCCTTCCTCTGGCCCCAATCCCAGGAGGAAGCTGTGCCTGAGATGCATGAAAGGGGTTTGTTCCTCGTTGCTACCCAGCAGCACTGACAGCAAGGAAGATGAGCTGCTTCCCAGGGCTCCAGGAGCCGACCCCTCGCTGGCACAGCTTCTGCAGAGGTGGTCCTGCAGCCTGTCCTGGGGTTCCCAGCCTGTCCTGGGGTTCCCAGGGAGACCCTGGTGGCAATGGCACCTGAAAGGGTCTGAACTGTAGGCCTTGGCTGAATTTTGGGGTGTAAAGGTTATTTCAGGATGGCTTGGTGCCCTCCTCAGAGAGGAGGACACCCCAAAGGCTGCTTTCAGTGTGATGCTTGCGATCCCCCTCCCTCACAAACTCCCCTTCACCCCTTGGCTGGCAGAGCAGAACCGAGTCTTTCTAACCTGCCCTTTACCTCTGGTGCTGGCAGAAGTGAGCGAGGGATCTTGTTTCCTCCGTTTTGCAGGCACCGCCTCAGGCAAACCCTTGTGATCTGCAGAAAAGCAGGCTCCCTCCATCTCTGTATGCAGCTGCAGCAGCATCTGGTCACTTACACAGGGCTGTGGTCTTGGCAAAGGAAGTAGCCAACAGGGCTTGTCTGGTGCCTGCCATTGCCTGTCCTGGTTCCAGTGGGAGTACAGGACTGAGAAGCTGAAAACCCCATTTCAGGCCAACATCCACATTTTCTCCTGTAGGTACCTCAATTCCTGCTGTTCTCTGCGAGCTTTTTGCCTCTGCCTGCCACGCAGCCAGTGCCCCATGCCCCAGCACCTCGGGGCATCCCACTGAGCTGGGCTGCCAGCCGTGGCTGACCCCTCAGCAGCTGCTCCAGTTGCAAAAGCAACACCCTACCAGGGCTGCCAACACAAGGGCTGGGTGAGCCAGGACAGCAGGATGAGGGAACAGGCTGTGTACTAAGACCCTCCTCCCACACTTCAGCCCCTGGTGCATTTGGATGATCTCAAGTCACCCAGGCACCCTGATGGGGTGGGCTTCAGAGAGAAACAGCTGCCTGGGAAAAGTCCAGGGTTCCTCTGAATATGGATGAGGAGCAGGGATGAAAATAAACCCCAAACTTCTTTATCAGGGGAGGCCTGGTCCTGCCGTCTGCCACCGGGATTTGGGCCAAACTGCTTGATAGAGAGAGAGACCATCTGGATCGTCTGATGGGCTCTGGGTTTGGTTAAAATGAAGCAGAAGCTTTTTTTGTAGGAGTTTTCTTGGGAAGATCCGGGGAAAGGTTCCAGGGTACGTGCCAGACCTGTTGTGCAAAGAGATGTGAAGCAGCTACAAAGCTTCAAACAAAAAATTGCTGCCAATTTTAAGCCAAGCCACCCAGGGCAGCATCCAGGAATTTCCACCCACCCAGGATGGGTCACAGCTCACCCCAGTCAGCTCTCCTGTGGGCTGGGCTGCCACTGGGTCCCCTGATAGCACCTTCCAGCACACCTGGGCTTCAAGGCAGTGTGCTGCACCCTGCACCCGGGCATGTGGAGAGGAGGCAGCACGCCCTGGCTCATTTATGCCGTGCTTTGAAGCAGTACTGTGGCTATCACCTGTCCACAGCAGTGCTCAGCCATTCTCAGGGTGGGATCAGGCACTGCTGCAGAGCAGAGGTGTTTAAAACACAGGCAGTAGGGTTCTGGTGGGTTGGCTGTGGCTGGACACCAGGTCCCCCCCAAAGCTATTCTGTCCCTCCCCTCCTCAGCTGGCTAGGGGAAAGAAAATATAATGAAAAGCTCATAGGCCAAGATAAGGCCAGGGAGAGATACCAGTTACCAACACAGGTAAAACAGACTTGACTTGGGGAAATTGGTTAAATTATTACTAATCAGATCAGAGTAGGATAATAAGAAATAAAACCAAATCTTAAAAACACCTTTTCCTATCCCTCTCCATCTTCCTGGGCTCAACTTCACTCTCAGTTTTCTCTACCTCCTCCCTGCCAGTGACACAAGGGGATGGGGAATGAGAGCTGTGGTCAGCTCATCACACTTTATCTCTGCTGCTTCCTCCTCAGGACAGGGACTTCTCACATTCCTACCTTGGGCATCCACCTGCTCTGGTGTGGGATCCTTCACAGGCTGCTTGTGAATCTCTGCTTCACTGTGGACCTCCATGGGCTGCTGGGCTCCATCCTACCTCTCCTGGGTTCACCACAGGCTGCAGGGGAATTTCTGCTGTGGTGCCTGGAACATCTCCTTCCCTTCTTCTTTCACTGTGTCTTCTTTCACTTTTTTGTGTCTGCAGAGTTTTTCCTCTCACATATTCTATCTTCTCTCCAGCTGCTGCTGGTGCTGTGCAGCAACTTTTCCCTTCCTTACATATGTTATCCCAGAGCTGCTACCACCATCACTCATGGGCTCAGCCTTGGCCAGTGGTCAATCTGTCTTGAAGCTGGCTGGAACTGGCTCCATCAGACATGAAGGAAGCTTCTAGCAGCTTCTCACAGAAGTCCCCCCACTACCAAAGCCTTGCCACGCAAACCCAGCACAAGCACGCATGCGTGGTGCCAGCTCCAGCCTCCCTGCTGAGGAGCATTGCCAACAGCAGGATCCATCATCCCTTGCACTGAGGCTGTGCTTTGAACCCTTCCTCCCACCATCAACACCTGGTTTGAGAGCAGTGGCCATAAGACCCAGCTGGAGATGTGTTGGGAGCACAGTGGCCATAACATTTGGCTTCTTAACATCCCCCAGAGATTTTGTGCAGGGTGGGCTGCCAGGCTGTCCTGGGCCACATCTGTCATGCCTGGCCAGCTTGGCTCATGCTGGGAGGCCAGGCTGCCTTTATCCTGCCAGACACACTTGGCTTGAGAGAGTGAGGCATTGTGTGGGATCGAGCTGGCGTGTCAGCCCCATTAGGGTACCTGTTGGCCTCCAGCAGCAGGACAATGCCCTTGATGGGTCTATTATAGAGTGGTGTGGACAGCCCTGGCCACTGGGATCACAATAAATCTTGCCTGGTTAGAAGCAGCGGCAGGCAAGGCTGGGATGCGCTCTTTGCCATGTCTTTCCAGGGATGAGCCCTCCCTCACCAACGGCAAGAACATCACCCTATGAATGTGGTCAGCATTGCCCTGCAAACTGCCAGCACTGCCCAGTGAGCACAGCCAGTATCCCCTGCTACACACTGCCAGTGTTGCCCTGTGAACACAACCAACATTACCCTGCAAACACGGCCAGTATTGCTCTGTGAATGTGGCCACACTGACTGCAGCAGCTGGGCAGCTCTACTGCCTGGTGGCCTTCACCACTGGGACCAAGTGAAAGGAACAGCATCCACTGACTGCTCTGAGATGATGCAGGAAATGCCAAGACTCCCAAGCAGGTGGATTTGGCCCCAGCCTAACACAACTGGGACCATCCAGGTAGGGGGAACCAGTCTGTCCCACTGCCTTGAACAATTGTGGAACAGCCAGAGGGGGACAGTCTGCAAGGCACTGCATCCCCACTTTGTGGCATGGCTGAGCAGAGGGACTGAACCCTGCAGCCTGGGTTCCCAAAACCAGCTCTAGCCCACAAGGAAAGCATTTGCACCAAGCAGCCCAGATGCAGATGAAGAGATGCTGTTCCCAGCACGGCTGGACACACCAACCGCCTGGGAGCTCCGCAGTGCAGTGCAAGCTGGTTTGAATAAACCACACACGAGGAGGTGTCTGTGAAGTGCCTTGCACATGGAAATGCTATTGTTGGATCAGGGGCTCTGAGGTCCCCAGATGTAGCAATTGTTCCACATCCGCGCTGTGCGTACACACACACTCTTTCCCACTCACTCTGCCTGCAGCCACTCATTAACCCTCCTCAATGAAGATGCATTGGAAGGATAATTTACTGTTTAATAGACTAACTTTCCATTTGCTGTTGCCAAGCACATCCAACATATTTCTCCACGGTGCCATAAACTGTAGCTCCTCTGCCATAAAACCCTGCCTCCCAGAAAGAGCAGGTGGGTTTTCAAGATCCAGCTGATGACCTTGGTCACGGGGTAAGCAAAGACATTGTGTTGTTAGAGGAATAAGGCTTGTTCCCACCAAGCCCTTCCACCCCCATTGCACTGACATCCCTGCACTGGGAAAACATCTAACCTGAGAAATTAGGAGTGCCTCAGCCTGATGGATGAGGGAGGCATAGGCTCTGTCGTGATTTTGTTGATGAAGATGCCCTGGGTGCAGATGAGCATGCCTCTGCTCCATATTTATGGCTAGCTGGCGGCTGGTCCCATGCTGGGATGTGATCAATAAGCTGTGTGGCCCCTTGGGCTCATTGTGCTTCCACAGTTGCAGATGGCCTTTCTGTGCCTTGTCAGTCCCAAAGTTGTGAGCGTGTGTCTCTGTGTCCTTGCTCCTCCTTCCCCAGCCCTTACAGAATCACAAGCTACTAAAGAATGAAAGAAAGTCAGATTGTGTCAGATTCTGCTCAACGTGGGACAAGAGAACTCCTTCCAGCTCCACTTTGCCTCCACCACCCAAATTTCCACACTGTGGAAGAGAAACTTTCAGGGTGTGGGTTCTGCAGGAAGGAACACCAGCCCCAGAGGCATGAGCCTGAATGACTGGCTACTAGGGTCTGGCTCTGAAGAATGGCAAGGGGATGCCCATAGCCAAAAATAACTTGAAAAGGAGAGGGAAAGGGTTTAGCTTGCCTTGTGACAGCTCTGCTTGCCCCTGGATGCAGGCAGGGATTCTCCTTAGAGCTGGAGGACCATACTAGGGGCTAGCTGCCGAGCTGATTTTTGATTTTGAGGACATCCCTCCACAGCCTTCTCAGTGCTCTTTCTGTTCTTGTTCACTTTACTTATAGTCCCACCTCCTCCATCTGCCAGATGTAGCCAGGGAGGAAGAACCAGGCATCTCCAAGCCTGCCCCCCAGCACATCTGGCGTGGGGCCCCCAGTGCTGCGGGGCAGGCAGGGGGTCCCGTCCCGCAGCGTGTGCTGCCAGCCCCCTCTTGTGCTGCCGCTGCAGAACGGCCTGGAAGAGGCACAATGGTGCCAGAGGCTTTTGTGCAAGAGGTTGCCGAGATCCTGCTCCACAGGGAAGCAAGGCTCAAGCTTTGTAAGAAAAAAGGTTGGAAGAAACCCTCAAACAACCACAGCTCAACACAGACACCCTTATATCATAGAGCTGTGCATGCACCAAGTTACACACAGCCACAGTGCCAGGGCAGGTTGGCACCTCTATTCATAACAATTCCCAGTGGCACAGGAGCTTCAGTCAAAAGCAAAGGATCAAGTGGGACACAATTCTCTCTGGTGGAAAAGATACTCTTAATATCATGTAAGGCACTGCATGGGTGGGCTGGGTGGTGGATTTTTACATCTCCCCCAACAGCAAGGCAAGAGAGGCTGGGGCTGGTTCAGCTTGGGAGAGGAGGAACTGGGGAGGGGGCCACTCCAGCTGTGACTCAGCAGAGAAAGGGAAACTTGTCTCCCTCTGAACCAGACTAAAACTGAAGGCTGGTGCTGGGAAGTATCTGAACCTCACCTTGTGATGCATGGCTGGGGACAGCAGCTTCTTGAACAGGAGGCCCAAAACAACCCCATCACATTCCTCATGTGTGGGCACTCCCCAGGAACAAAGCTGGGCTGGAGCAGGATTAAGCCAGAGAGCTGGTGCCAGTTGAGATCCCAGTCTGGTCCACAGCACAAGTGGAAGGTCAGTGTGGGACTCAGCATGAAGATCTTGGCATCTACATGCCTACAGTTTATGAGATTCAACACAAAACCCTCACTGGGGAGATGAGCAAACAGAACAAAACATGGTAATTTATTCACTCCATGAAAAAATATTAGTTAATCCAAGCCAATGAGATTGTAAAACCTGATAACTGGTCTGGCTGGTGCCAATATCTATCGCTAGCAGTAGTCATGTTTTTTGTCTACACTGTTGCCCTAGGCAGTGAGATGCAGCAGCAACATGACAGCTCCCAGCCACACATGATAATTTAAGAGAGAGAAAATATCTTATTTCAACTCCAAACCAGGGCAAAGCAGTTTGAAAAAAAATCAAGACAACTTGCAAAAATCGATTTAGATAGCAGTGACACTCTGAAGAACTTATTTGCAAGTCTGTGCTGTGCAATTTCAGATAAAAACTGTTTAATGCAATGGAGCACTGCTTGTTTGCTTTGTAATGCCACTGGCTGTGCATACATGCCAACAGGCCAAAGCAAACATATTGAGAGATGAGTGATCCCCCTTTAAATATATACCTTCACCCAGTGTTGGGTCCCAGTCACTGCTGCCCTTTCACTTGCAGTCAAGCATAAGTGCTTGGATTGTGACTTCAGAAGCCAAAGACTATTCATTTTTTAAATTATGTAAGCCAGATAAAGCTGTCACTTTGAATCACAGCTCATCAGGGGGGCGATATTTAGGTTTGCAGTATTGGATATAGCTGTTGTGGGTTTTTGCATTCCTTTGTTCAACACGTTCAAGAAGAGAAATGTCTCTCTAGACTCTCATGCCCACTTTGAAGTGCACAGAGGCCCGTCGCCTCCCGCTCCCTGAGCTCCAGGGAGATGGGGCTCACCATTCCCATGACACCCAACTGCAGCCACAGAGGAGAAGGGGGCTTGCTCAGGGCTCAGCCTGCAGGAAGGCAGCACCGCTTTCAAACACGCCGTGCTGCTCCTTCTCCTGCTTGTTTTTCAATTGCATGGCGAGGATGTTAATGAGTGTCTGAGCTATGGCAGGCAAGCCCAGGGCATTTCAAACGTGGAAGAACTTCACAGAGAAATAATCTGCATAAAATCTGAGACGCCATTATTAAGAAAGAGGAAAAGAAAATGCAAGCAGAAAGCATCCTCTCTCAGCAGCCAAGAGTGGCAAGAGAAGAATGGCCCTACAGAGAAAAATTTATTCATTTGATCCATTATTTATATAAAGTGTTCTTTGTAAACCTGATTTCCCATCACCCTGGATGACAGCAGGGGGAAGACAGGAAAAGAAGAGGTCCAACTTCATACCTCCAAGGGAAAGACAGCCTGTCTGGGGACCCTGTATCATGCAAGTATCCCAGAGGGAATGAGCCCTAGTGCCATGGGAGGCCAGTGCCATCTCTGCAGGTGGGCAGCACCTCACCAAGCACCCCCACACTTAAGAGTAGAAGCTCTGGGCTTCTAAGCAGACATTCCCTTCCTTTTGAAGGTGGATTGGAGTCCTTGTTGTCCCAATGAAATTGCTTAAGCCACCAAGCAAAACCACTAAAAATAAAAGCATTTAATGTGGTGTTTTCACATGAACACATAGAGAGGCAACAGTCTGCAACAGTACTTACATAGCATATATAAATATGGACAAAGATTAAAAATACTTTGGAAACGATAGACTCTGGGAACAGTTAGCGGCTGCTCTGGGAAGAAGCATCCTTATGAGTCATTGCACAGGGCAGACAAACGAGACACATCCAAGCATGACTAAAACTCTCCCGTGCCTGGGAGACAGTGTGAATGCACGGGGACTGCAACAGCCAAGGTCCTAAGGGCCAAATCTGTCAGCCACCACCATCCTCAGCATGGCGAGCCCAGCACCACAAACTAAAGCCCAGGATACCAAACCCTTCCTGGGACTGCCCTGTTTGGAGACAGCACTCGCCCCTTGGCAGGTAAGACATCTGACACATGCAGAAGGCCTGGCCAATGTCCCATAGGTAACTTTTATTAGAGCTGAACAAATCTCAGCTGTGCCAGAAGCCAGACAGGGCCCCTGAGCTAGAGCCATCGGTAAGGGGGGACAGTGGAGAGCAACATTCCTCTCATCTATATGGGAGCAGTGTATTAGTTTTAGCAACAAGACCGCTTTGCCAAGCAGACACCCATACAGAGAGATACAAAATATGCCAAGCAGGAACAATGGGGAGAGGAGGAGTGAACAAAAGCTTCACCTAGCAACTGCCCCCAATGTTAAGTAAGAGCAGAGGTGGCAGGACCAGACCCAGCTCTCCCTGTGCTGCCACTTGACCTTCAGCTGTGCCTCACCCCTGCTCAGAGGCAAAGCTGAGATTCCCAAGTCTCTGCTAACAGCAGGCTGCAGGGACAGGGCAGAAGTGCAGTCAGAAAAACACATGGTGTCCTTCCCAGAAAAGCACATAGACAGCTTCATCCTCTGGAGGGAACGATTACAGATACATCCAAATAGTACATACTACTACCACAGCACACAGCCTCTGCCCTTCCTCACAGCATCATCATCAGTCTGGTCCCTGAAGAACCATAGCTCTTTCTTCACTGCAACAGAGGCTCCTAACACCAGCAACTCCCAATTCACATATCTACAGTCCCACTACCCTCTACATTTTCAAGCCTCCAACGTGGGGTCAGACTGGGGTCAGGCATTTCTGATAAAGTATCAAAACCCATCCTTTGTATAGAGCAGCACAAAGATTTGTATCTCAAAAAAAAAACCCAAAAAACAACCAAAAAAAAGCCCCAAACAAACAAACAAACAAAAAAAAATCACAATTAAAAAAAGTGACAAATTCCAGCTAAGCTGCACAGGACTCCAGTGCCCTGTTCTGACAGCTCCAGCCAGTCAGACTGAACTCCCTGCTCATCTCCCAGTATTCACACCTCCTGCCACCAGTTGTTTCAGAAAGCTGTCAAAAACAGAGCTCTATCTCCTGCTGGCTGCTGGTTCTTAAAGATTAGAAGACAAATATAATTGGATTCCAGAGATTATTTGCTTTGCTGAGAAGGGCTGAGAAGTGTTTAGATGGTTCCCCAGCTGATTAAATCTTTATTTCACAGTAGTGACCCTGTCTGTATCCTACCTCAGAGTGCTTGCAGACAGGTTCTTGGCAGGACTGGCTTACTGGAGCACTTTAGCTTAACAAGACCACTGACACTGGCCAGCTGTGATCAGGGTTTATCCCATATCTAAAAGGTTTCATCTCATTTCGGCAGCTCAGACCAAAGAGCTGAACCCAGCTTCAGCCCTTTCCCCCAGTTTAATGACTAATCAGCCAGTTGCCTTACCAGCCATCCAGATTATCTTGAGCCAAAGACTTTGGCACCATTTGCAGCAGATGACAAATGGCTGGAGCCCTCTCTCACCTCTCACACTGTTTTAATGCTTCACACACGGCCACAAGACTGCCTGCTCCAGGCACCCTAACTTTCAACAACTAGGCTGTTCTGCCCCAGACAGCCTTTGCCAGCCTCCTGCTCTGCTCAGCTGAAGCTTCCCTGGGTGAACACTCCTTGCTCAGAGCTGTGCCACTGAAACATGAATGCAGCGAGCAAGGGCTGCCTCCAGTTCAAGCTAAAATAGAGGGATAAGTTTATTGGGGAAGCTGCTTTCCCCTGGCCCCACTTGAAAAGATGGCACCCAGAGCCTCTCCTCCCAGGTCCATCCTGTGCTCTGTACCGTTTGTGCACTCCAGCCCTTTGGAAACAGCAGAGCAAAATGGAGCCCAGAAGAAGCAGAGAAAGGCATGGCTCCAGGGGAGGACTGGAGGCAAGCTTAGCTGTCAGGATGCAGATAAAGGTTGCAGCCCATCATTCTCACTGCTAACAGGGGTGAGGAAGCAAAAACAAGCCAATGCGTTAAAAACTCAGAGCAGAAAAGCAAAAAAATACAGCCTAGCAACATTACAGAGAAAGCTGGGAGTGCACGCAGGGCCCTGCAATGAACAGGGCTCTCCTTGCAAGCTCTCCTCCAGTTCTTCCCAGAGCCAACAGGTCAGACATGCTGCACAAGTTTTGGTTAGGTAGTGGTTTGCCCCACAGTAGAATGAAATATAATTTATATACAGAAAGAAACAAATCCCTGCAATCCTTGCAAAGGTCCAGTTTCAAGAGCACTGCTGTGTTGGTGAGGGTTGCTGTGAGCCTGCAGCATTCCCCTCTCAGTGCAGCACATTTTCTATTCACAGCTTGCGAGGCTGGGCAATCCCCACCCATGCGTTGGTGCGAGGCGATTCAGAGGGATGACGAATCCTTGGAAAGCAGACAGGCTCGCATGCGTCTACAGGATTCCTGCAGCAGAGAATGAGAGCCATTGAATGGCTGAGACACAGAATACCATGCAAGAAAAGGCTGACATTCTCCCACTGCAAGGACCCTCCCCTCGTGCCTGCCTCCCACACCTTTTGCCAAAGCTCTAGATGAGGCAGTGAGCAGACAGCAATGAACAGAGCAGTTGGTCTTGTGCTGCACCAACCTCTTGTCCCACTGCCACCCTGACAGGCTGTTAGCACTAACCTGTGCTGCTAGCTTCCCTCTGCTTCCTGCAACAGCCAGCCTGCCAACTCACAGGTAGAAGGGCTGTAATACCCTTCAGGGTCTGGCTTCCTGCATGTCACCTGCCTGCAGCTCAGTACGGAGCAGACTGCTATGAGCTGGGGCACCACAACTGTCACAGAGCCTTGAGTGTGTGCTGTCACCCTGTGTGTGTGCAGGTTTCGGCACACCAGGTTCCCCACAGGAAAAGGAATGGGGGGTAAAGGGGAGTGTCTCACCTCTTTCCGGCCTTCCAAAGACTTCAGCTTCACTGGGGACATGTGAGCTGGAGAGCCACATTTCTGTAACTGGACAAGAGAGGGCAATAGGAGTAAAGAGCTGGTGAATTAAGTGGCATCTACAGCCTTCCCTGGGAGCAGCATGTACCACCAAAGAGCATCTATCACCCAAATCCACTCTTGGTTTATCTGGGCTACAGAACAGCCCTACTGCATACAGGCAGCAGGCTTTGTACAACCTGTGGAGCAGGATGAGAGAGGGAAGGGGGCATAAGAAAATGCTCCAGGGCAGGGCACACTCGGAGGAACAAGATGGGAGTACAGACCCACCTGCCCTGATGCTGCCCTTGCCATCTGCTCTGCTCTCCTCAGAGCAGCTTCTCAGGACCATATTTCATCATACAAAATTAACTTGGAAACCTTCTCTTGGGCAAAGAACAGCTCTCCAAGGATCACTGAAGTTTCCCTCAAACTCCCCTCCCACACTTCCCCACCAGCAGCTTCAGTGGTGCTGGGAGCAGTTCTTACCAGCTGGACATTCTCTTTGCTGACCCGCGCAGGTTCTGGTGTGGTATCCCTGCTCTTCCTCTCCAGGATAACTGGAGTTCCCAAAACCTTCCGCTGTTGTAAGAAGAAAGGGCTGTTGGCTAGTGCTTAGAGTGCAAAGTGAAAAAGAAAAGGAAGAAGTAGGATGCATTGCTGGTAAGCAGTTGGATGCTGGGAAAGAAAAAAAGGAAGCCAAGCTGGAACAAAGATTGCAAAGCAGAACCACTGGAAATACTACACCACTAGGCTGAGCCTGCCTGATTGTAAAGGGTTTGGGAGCTGACCTGAAGCCTGGCCAGGAGCCCAGCCTGTCAGAAGCAGGTACATGCTGCTGTAGGGCAACCCTCAATGTGCTAAAACCCATGCTAACACGCTAGACTACATAACCAGCTCCCTGTCAATCCTCATCTCATCTCAGGAAGCAATCAATTCTCCAGAAAGATGCATAGATCCTACAGCCATGTGTTTCAAGATAATTACACTTTATACTAACAAGGCTTATTGTCACTGTCCTGCCTTTTCTGCCCCAGTGGATCTGTGTTGTTTGGCAAGCAATACTTTGAAGAGTCCCTACCCTTTGAGGGTCTCATTCAAGGCAGGGCAAGGTAGAAGCAGAAAGCAACTTCAGAAACTCACAGCAGAGAGCAAGGGTCAGAGGTTGCTTTTACCTTAATGAGGCCGCTGAAGGAGCGCGAGCGGGTGCGTCGCGGTGCTGGGGATGTGGGCACATCAGAGCCAGGAGTCAGAACTGTTGGATGCTTATTAAACTAGGAGAAAACATGAGGGCAGCATGTCAGCACAGTTACACCTGTCCCTTACTGCTGTGGCTGCTCTATCTGCTGCCCCAGAACTCAGTTTGTCTCCTTCACACCCCAGAATGGAGGAGCAGCTCAGAGCTGCAGGAGGAAGAAAGCAGAGGAAGGCCACACCTTCCACCCAGGACTACAGGGAGTTTGGGTGAAAAGCTGCTTTGTGCTGGCTACTAGATTAACCAAAAGCAGCAGATGTTGGAGCAGAAAGAAGGCTGCTGGAGGCTGGCAGCCACGACTGGTACTGACCATATTGACCAGTCTGTCTGGTGCAGCAAGTTTATTGAGACCAAGAGGAGAACAGTTTGTCCACTCCCTGCAGGCAACAGGGAAGAAACTTTTCCCTTCCTGAGGGAGGAAGCTCAACAAAGCCATGATCAGGACCAGGAAACTGCTGGCTGGCAAGTCCTTAGCTTGAAAAACAGAGCTCAAAGCACAGCTTGGTACAGCAACATCCAGGACACCTCCTCCTCCTCCTGTCTTCTTACAGCTCTGCCCCTTACACAGCCCAAAGCCCACTTTCCTCAGCCTGCCCATGATTAGGGGCAGCTCTCAAGAAGGCCCTGCCTTTAGCCCTGTGCCCAGGATTGTGCTGACAAGCACACCTCAAGGATATCTTTCCTCCCCACACTACCTGCCGGATGAGCTTCTTCTTCTTTGCAGAGTCAGGCATATTGCGAACGTGGCGGAAGAGCTCCTTCAGTGCCTCCTCTGTGCGCTGCTGGGTCTCCTCCTGATGGCAAGAGTCCAGCCGGCTTCTCTTCTGAGACTTGAGGGGCTGCAGCTCCTTGGAGCCAGAAGACGTCAGTAAATCCAGGTCGTCCTGGGAAAGCGGAGACAGCAGTCGCTTGCCATGCTTTAATCCCAATGAGCCACCCATCTGAGCCAGGCTAAGGGAGAGTCTCGTGAGCCGCCTCAACCCCAGTGAATGCACAGGACTGTGTTTTCCCTACCCCTCTGCAGCAGCACTGCATCAGCAGGCCCTGTGCCAGGAAGAGGTGACAGCAATACAAAGGTGACCCCATTGCTTCTTCCCTCCCCTCCCAGATGCCAGCTGCAGAAGCCCTTCCAGGCTTGAGAAGGGTCAGTGCAGCTCCTTGCAATGCTTCTTCCCTCTTCTGCAGCTATATGAGGCAGGAAAGCATTTGCTGGCAAGACACAAATATTGTCCCAGGGGCAGCAAGTAGCCTTTATCCCAGCACTTCTGCCAAGCATCCTGGCCATGGCAGCAGGCATGTCTGTCTGTCTGGAAGGCACAGCCCTGTAAAGGAGCAGGTGCTGCATGTATTGAGCACAGGGAGCATGTTTGCTGCTAAACAGAGGCTCGTAGCTTTCTTTCCCTGTGCTTTTGATTAACAGATGCTTCAACTCTGTCCAATTTCCCTAATGCAGCCGCCTGCACTACCACACCATATGTTTCCCTTGCTCTTGCCCTCTGACAGATCCTCTTTCATGACTTGGTTTGTTTTCAGCTCCTATCACTCACAAAGATCCCTTCATAGCATCATAGCCTCTGCCCTTTCATGGAGGGCAGGCGCTGCATTTGCTGGCCTTACCTTTGATGTGTGGGCTCTGGATCCCAGATAGTGTAGCCTGGCACACTCCCGGATATACACCGGAGCCTGTGATGACGAGCAGAGAACAGGCCAAATGTATATTTAGCATTGTTTGCCTTGGGACAACAGTGGCCCCATCAAGAGCTGCTTTTCAACCATACCACACAAGCCACTTGTATCAAGACACAGCCGTTTTGGGCAAACAAAGCCATGGAATTTCACGTCCCCAGTGCATTCCCTGTTCACAGTATCCTTTACATGCAGACATTCAGCACAAGTGGAACTCAGAGTAGGAAAAAGTTCCTGTGGAACCCTACTCTAAGTAATTCCCCCAGCTCTGAGCTGGCCAAACAGGGGCCTGACAAAGAAGGTAGAAAGGGAACTCTCTATGGGAGGATGCTGCAGCGAGCAGATGCCTACAGTGACCAGGAAGGTCCTGAGAAGTCAAGAGACTGCCTGTTGTAGAAACCTTTCCTTGGAGGAACCTGCTGAAAGCCCCACACTCCTGACTGTCCTACCACAGCACCCTGCTCAGAGCTAGACAGTGCCTGTAACAGCAGTGGGCTGATGACCATTTGCAGAGACGTTCACAGCAAAACAACCCACTGCATTAGGTATTCTGCTCTTGGCAGCACTCAGGCAGGACAAATCCCTTCCACTTTCTTATCCTGCCAGAACCTGAGCGCAGCCTGATGTGTACCTGCCCTCCGGATCCAGGTTTCCAGCTGGGCAGCAGGTGCTGGTGTCCAGCAGAGGGGAGTGTTACACTGCACCATGCTGCTGACCTGCCCTGGCAAAGCCACCTCCAGGGCTGCCTGCCCAGTAAAGACCTCCTCCCTCATCACTAAAGGAAGTTTCTTGTAGAAATGCTCCTTCTCCTGCCGCAGAAGACAGCCCACAGAATATACACTCAACATGTGGGATCTGTGTGGACAATGGGCATTTGGGCTCCTCATGATGGAGGCAGGACAGCAAGATCCCAAAGCACACTTACCTTGAAGAGTTTCTGAGAATGTTTGATCATGAAGGTTACTCCATTGTTTAGCTTTGTGATATTTTCCTGAAGGTCATTTGCTGTCACCTGGCAAGGGGACACAGCCAAAGGCACATCCATTAGAAGGGGAGGAGGAAGGGTCTCTCCTGGGACACAGACACACACAGTGACACAGCAGGAGACCGACTCTGAGGTGACAGGCACGCAGGGCTCACAGCACACCAACAAGCACAGCTCACAGAGCCAAAGCTGCTCCTCCGAGAGGAAAATCAGGCAGCTCTGTGGCCAAAAAGTTCACCAGCAGCACAAGAAACATTGCAGAGAGATCTGCAAGGCTTTTCTGGAGCTGACATTCTAAGAAGAAGCATGACATGCTTTCAATTTTAAGGAAAAAGAAGATGCATAACTTGCAAATGAGACCCATGGCAGGTCTGGACTGAACACTGTGACTGACTCCAGCCACGAAGTTCCCACCTCTCCACCACAGACTCCAAACCTCACATAACTGTATCAGTATTTAACCTTGTTTTTTCCCCTGCCAAGCCTTTGCTTTTTACCTTACAATATCCCACCCACAGACACTGAGGCATTGCTCACATTTCTGGGCCATAGGATGTGGGGTGCAAACATGAGGGCAAGATTGTGGGCAGACATCTTGTTCTTGTCCTGCTTCTTGGCGGTCTGGTAGAGCAAGTCCAGCAGCAGTTTGAGCAGACTGCGGTTGGGAGCGGGAAGGATCAAAAACAGCAGCTGGAGGGCTTCAATTTGGCGCTCTTTGTCTGGAGTGCTGGTCTTATTCCCCTTCTCATCAAACAGTGTCAAGTCTGCCAAATCACAAGGCAGAACATGAAGGATGTACATTACATTCCCTCCGAGCACTGTTGCAAGTGCTTACCCTTCCCTCTTCAATATGCAGATCTACAAACCCCTGCACAGTTCCTGGCCCTCCATCTCTCTTCTCCCCAGCTCCCAAGCTCTCCACTTGATGTGTTAATCTGTACTATTCCTCCCACAGAACAACAGAGCTGCTATAAGAGCTGTGATGGCTTGAAGGCAAGATGGAGGAAGTTCACATAAGGTAGTTCAATAACAGTTATTAAATACATAGAAACCACAACTAGCTCAGAACCCCAGACACAAAACAGATGTAAACACAGGTTATCACTGTGAGCTTTATGCCTGTGGTATCCGAGAGAAGAATGGTCTAGACAGACTTGGTCTGATTCATTAGGATTTTCAGCTCCAGTCTTTCCATCATCAGGCTGAAATGGCAGACAGATTCCTTCTTACCCTGCCTTTAAGGAATACACTTTGCAGCCTAGCATGCTTTCCAGAAAGCCAATTCCAGTCCTTCTGCCTATCATTACCTCTTGCTGCCCACTCACCTGCAATTTTGAGGTGGGCATGGAAGTGCTTGTGTGTCAGCAGCGGCTCTGGTAATTCACCCAGGAACATCTTAAGTAGGGTGGCCACATCATTGGAATGAAACTCCCCGGAGTCCAGGTCAATATCTGTACCACTGTTCAGAGCATCCTTTAGGATCTGTTGCCTAATGCTGTTGCCTGGCACTCGAAACAAGCCTTCTGCTCTTAGGTCTGCTCGGCAAAGGGGAGAAAAAAGGGCACTGAGTAATCAGAGGCTGATTCCCACCTTTTTACTAAAGCAGTTCCCTCCTCTTTCCAGAGTTTGACAGGAAAACCTCAGTGAACTGCATTCAGAGACATGACTTCAAGCCGGCTCCCATCAGTAGAAAAATTCCTTGTACAGAGGGAAATAGACCAACATTTCTGCTAGACAGTTCTGGGGAACAGTTGCCCAGTGCAGTCCCAAACTCCTGCTGCTGCAGAGTTCAGAGCTTGTCACTCTGTCTTGCACCAGAGACCTGAGGTGGGCCAGACAGATACCCATTGGGATAGGAAGACAGCAAACAAAGTCACTTACTTTTGTGCAAATACTCGATTAGCTGGGAAACCTGTGCAATGCCTTCTTCTGTCAGCGGTGAGCCAAACACCACCCCTTTCTCTGCAGAACAGAAGACAACGTGTTCAGGCAGCTCAGAATCCAACAGCCACAGAAATGGATGCTCCCCAAAGAACAGGATTTCAACAGGCAAAGACCAGTGCCCCAAAATGTTAAGAGTGAAGGTCACAAGGACACTCACAGATGTGCGATACCACAAACACTCCAAAATAAGTCACTTCATCTCATCATGCTGTAACTCACATGGGCTTCATCATGCTGCTTCTTACCTCTCTTTAATTACAGCTTTTATCAGCCAAAGCAAATATTTTATAGCCCTTGATGAAAAAACAACATATGCTTCAGTTTTAAATGGCATAGAATCTCCAAGCCTAGATGTTATGAAAAGAACAAAGTGGGAAGGGCAGATGTAAGAGCCTGGACAGCCCTGGTGCCTGCCACATTGGCACACTCCACACTGCGGAAGAAATGTTCAGATTAATCCTCACAGTGGTTTGACATGAAGTGGAGCAGAATGAAGAGGTGCAGCTGTGAGTTTATGGGAGAGGAAAATAAGCACTACTGGGGAGAGCACTTGTAATCTGACTGGCTCACATTGGCCTCCTTTTCAGGAATGGGCAAAACATGGAATTTCCTCATCCCAGTGAATCTCTCTCCCATGTCAGCTGCCCTGGTCTAAGTAAAGTATGGAAGCTGAACAAGGCAGAAGGAGAGCAGCAAAGCAATGCGTTGGGCTCCTCTCACCCTTGGAGTCTGCTCCCATCCCATGGGGTTGAGATTGGGCATGAGCTGCCAGCTCCAGAACTCCAGGGAATAACACAGGCTAAAGTCTCAAAAGATGGAAGCAACTGAGCTGAAAAGAAGGAGATCCCTGCAGGGGAGGAAACATTAGGTGGCAAGTCCATTAAACTGAAGGGCATTTGTTGAACTAATGCCAAATACTCTTCTTGTCCTGAGAGGGACTTCCCAGGTGAGACAATGATTATCCAGCAGGACAGTGTTTTCTAATAAATGCAGCCCTGATAGTGAATGGATTTTTCTGTCAAACACACACAGCCAATATGATCTGTCCCTCAGAAAGTGGAGCCAATTCCCAGAGGCTTCACTGGCAGCAACCAGAATGCTGGGCACCACACCTCTTCCCTCAGATGCATATAGGTTTGGACTGGAGACAAAATACTGGATAGACTGTACCGCAACGTGCTGACTGGGGCTGAGAACTGGAACCAGGTACAGAGCTGGTTTGTCCTGCCCTTGCACTTAGGCTTCAAAGAAACAACAAATGTAAGAAAAGAATATTCCTCCCTTCTCCATGACCAGACTGCCAGGAACATGGGTCACTTTTGAGGGCAGGCTGGACATTTGCACCATTTGCATCGAAGGTTTCTCTCCCTACTGCTAGAGCTGATAGCCCAGCAATCCAAGCAGTGCATTGGCTGGTCTGATAAAAGTTATCTCCCCTACAAGCTTTCTCTTGCCTTTTTTTTTCCCCCTCATATCTCATTTTGATTTTACTAGCTTTTGGTCTGCGGTACTACAGATCTTACTGCTCTGTGGCGTTGATGCTCACAGCATGTGGGAGAGACCTGGTTAACCCTATGCACTTCTCTAGCAGCCTTCCTGTGTAACTAAATTTATTCCGCCTGAAGAATGTTCTGCTTTCTTCCACGACTTCTGAAATACATGGTAAGCCACTAGGAACTCCAGCCTCCTGTTAAATCAAGAACTTTCTGACCTCACTCTGATAAAGCACATGCTTCATTCTTGCAAGAGAAAGGAGGGCAATGTGAGCTCTTGATCCACACGAAAGATCTGAAAGGTTTGAGTGCAAAGGGAGAGAATGACTGGCAAAAGATTCTTGTCCTTGAAGAAAACTAAACTCATTAGACATTCAACAGATAGAATCAATAGTGACCAGGAATAGAAGAGAAAAATGCATCTTCTTGAGGCATGCAGGGCCTGACAAATTCGATTTAGTTTTGAAGTCAGAAGCTGGTATCTGAATGAGAATTTGATTCTCAAAGAAACTTGAAAGATGTGTCTGGAGAATGGATGCTGCATTACAAAGGCTTAGATGTTATTGAACAATTGCTTCTGAAACTAAGCAGCAGCATGAGATTGAGTTTCCTGATGCTCAAAGAAGTTGTAAGTATTTGCAGTTTGATCAGCTCTGAGCTCTATGGTCCTTGGCCTCTGGCTTTGAAGAAATAAAACTTGTTTGTTCTAGCTGGTCTATAACATGAAAAAAACAAATGATGGCTCCAAGATGAAACACACAGTACATGAAACTGATTTTCTCCATAGGCACAAACTTCTTTTTCTCAGAGTTTGGCCAAGGAGTTCACAGACAGTGCCTGTCAATGCTGGGAGACACTGCCATTGCAGCCTGGGAGTGCAGCCAGCAGACTTGGAAACATCTGCTAGCTGTAGCTGTAGTGACACACGGCCATGGAGACATCTGAATGGGGGAAGGCAGAGCTCTTGGGGAATAGAGTTAGCAGAAGATGTCAGGTCTGATAAGAGCAGTGCTCCAGCAGAGTACAGATAATTTAATAAAAAAATTGAGCTAGAGAAGGCTCACCAGGCCCTGCTGAAAGGTTTTGACAAGAACATGGGGGTTTCCCTACACACTAAGAAAACACTTTAAACTTTGTTACTCACTCACTTCTGTTTATCAAGTGGCAAGTGTTTGAATTTAAGGTGTCCTGCCTTAAATTCCTCTGGGAAGAGGCAGGAGCAATAACAGGTATGAGCACAGTCTAACAGCAGTTGAGGGACAGCATGGAGACCTGTTATTACGGAGCAGCAAAGTAAGTCATGGCAATATCAAGTAATTCTTATCTAAGGATGCTAAAAGACTTGATTTGCAGTCTTTTATTTTCCTAGGGTGAGTGTATGTACCAGAGTTCTTGCTGGCTGAGACAGAAGTGGAGGGCTGAAGCCAGCACCAGAAAATTCTGCCTGATCAGTGGGGCCGCAGGGCTTGTACTTATGAAAACACAATGGAAGAATAGGCTTGGTAGAACCAGAAACACTTAGAGAAATTATATAATGGTTGAAGACAGAAAAAAGCCATACTCAGACATAGCAATTGTTCCCTCCTCTGAGGTACTCACAATAGCAGAACTGCTCAAAGGAAGGGAAAGACTAATCAGAAGTGTTCAACCTCAGGCTGTCAACATCTGAAGGCAGCTCACAGTTTCTCTGACAGCAGCCAGCCAGTCTAAGCTGGGAAACCAGAGCTGAGGAGGACTGTGAGGTACCCAGATGGAGGCTACTTCTGTCTAGATCAGCGAGAAGGTTTGATTGAACTTACCAGGAGAACCAGGCCCTCCTTGAGTGTGGGTAAAGGTGGGAGAAGACAAACACACACCTAGAACACCCTTTCAGTTCCAACAAACCAGAGTGGTAAATACAAGCCATTGAAGAGGAGAGGCTTTAAACAAAACCAAGCTCAAAAGCAGACTTCTGAGAAGGGCCTGGGGGTAATGTTTCATAAGCAAGATAGCTGACTTGAGAGAAGACAAGACTAGTCAGTTTAGTAGAAGAGAACTCCAGGGAAATGCTTGTCTAAGAGAGAAAGAGAAATATGTCACCTCTCAGAGTTGAAACTGGGCTTCATCAGTCAGTCTGCAGAGCTTTGTCACTGATTCAATGGATTGGGATGTGGATCAGAACAGCAGTAGCATTTGGATGGAAGATGCTTACAGATTTCTGAGCTGCACAGTGTGCAGCTGACCTACTGAAGCCAACCTGATATACACTACAGCAATAATCCCAGAAGAACGGTATTCTCAAAGTGCAGGGCATTTCTGTGATCAATTTCCTGGCCTGTTTTGCTCCTTTCTAGAAGTGGCATCCCCACACATTACAAAACCATAGTATTAAGCATTCCACACAAGCTTAAAACTACAGGCTGAAAGTTTTGTGAACTAAGTGTAACAAGTGATGACAGCATCACTCTAAAGGTGGGCACCAGACTTCACACCATCCATACTCACCCTTGCGCTTCAGAGACATCAGAGAACGGAAAAATCCAGAGGCTGTACTGTTTGCTCCAGGCAGCTTTGGGTCCTCCTCTCCCATTAGCTGGGCCAGCTCTGCCCCAGGCAAATCAATGAGCCTGGTAATGTTGCTGACAACCAGCTCTGTGAACACCTCTGGTTTTTCATGGCGCAGCTTTTCCACAAAGAAGTCAGGATTGAAGATGATCGGCTGGCTCCGGAGGGAGGAGTCATTGCAGATGACAAAATTGCAGATGGCATCACTGGAAAAAAGGGAAAGAGGAAAAAAAAATACAGTAACTCCTCATCACTTTGATTTTTACAGCCAGCTGGTCTGCCCTGAAGGAGACATCTGCTGACACAGGAGCTACCAGTCTACACCAACAGCACTGTCTGACTTTGGTGAGTGTTCAGCACAGCACAGTCACATTTCCCTATGGAAAAGCAAAACCATTTCTGGACTGTTTGTACAACACAGACCAAGACTAGCACTCCAGAGTGTGATGATGACATAGGCAACACACGGCAACACCCAATGAAGACTTTCACTACATCTACATCTCTACTACTCGTTTCACTGTATCTACATCCTACTAGCTCTGGCAGAGATGACACCCAATATTTTACATTAACTTATTGCTTTAAGTCATAAATAAGCTTGGTTTTATCTCCCTTCCTCCCTAGAAATTCACTCCCAGTGGCCCAAAAGTCTGAAACACAACTGAAATTTTTTCATGGCCACCTTACACTCTGTTCCAATTGCCATTCTATCATACCTACCTGTCTTGGGGTGATGGTATGATAATGGTTGTGTGTATGCCCAGAAATGTGGTCCTGTAGCTTGAACTGCATCCAGCAGCCAGGAGCCACTCTGCCAGGCCTGTAGTTGTTTTGAAACTCTTCCCCCAGGCTTCTGGGCCGAGGAGCGAGGGGGAGGAAGGGATACTCCTCTCTGGTTGCTGCTGCTGTGGCTGCTGCTAGCTTTTTTCCCTGGGATTGCTTCTTTGTCATCTCCTTTTCTGGACTTTTGTTTTCTTCGACTTGCTTTCTCGCCCGAGAACCCAAGAAGCCCCCGGAGGACAGTAGACAAGGATCCTCCAGGGAGCCACCGGAGCAACTCCACCCGGTCCCCCTGGCTCCCCCCCTCCCCGGGACCCCTGGAGAGGGGAAGCTACGCCTGAGGAAAAGGACACTAAAGTTCACCAGCTGTTTACTCAGGTTTAATAATTCTTTTTCCCCTTTCCCCTCCCCTTGTGCCTTAACAGGGCACCCTGCGTGTTTTGTTAAATAAATAGTTTTTTTTTCAGTTTCATCCAAGAAATTCTGTTGTGGTGGAGGAAGGGGTGTCAGAAACCTTTGCTTTAGCAGAGGCGTTTATTCAGAGCACTTTCCACCTAGGAAATTTGTCTCTAACCCGAGACACTACTTTCCTACCGATAAATAGATAATTTCTATGTCCTGGGACTTTGTTTTTAAGGTCATAAACATACAATAACACTGAAGCCTCAGTTTTGCTTTGGGTGTGGTCAAATGCTCCCAGGTGACATGCTGCCAACACTTTGGTTACTGCACTCTGCAGCTCCACACTCTGAGTCTGGAGCAAGTGAGAACTCATTGTCAGGAGCCATGCAAGATCAGTCCTTGAGGAACCCCTAGTAACTTTTCACCTAGATCATTCCTTTTCAGCTCATCTAGTTCTTACCTCTCCTTCATCCCTTCATGCCCTTTATCTGACCTCCCTATTCTCTACTGACACCTACTTTCTTCATTTCATAGTTTCTCATGTGGCATGGGAAAAGGAAAGCACCTGAGACACTGATATGCTAAGGGTTATCTAGAACAGGTACATAAACCTACCAGAGAATAGGTACACTTAGCATGTTGAAAATAAAATCAAAGAGTTATCAAAGAGATATCTCATGTTAACCAGCACTCTTAATGCTCATACTCAACTTCTATCCCAATTTCCATCTACCTCTAGGTCTTCCATTACCATCTTCCCACCATGGTTTCACACATTTTCATGTTTCTTGAGTCAAGCCCAACGGGCTAAAGTTGCCCAGCTTGCTTCTCCGCCACTCTTTTACTTAAAGATGAGGATTAGCATCATTATTCTGCAGTCATGAGCTACTGTCCTGATTTCATACTCACCTATGAAGTGATAGCCTGGCTTTGGGCATGGGTATGCCAGTTCTTCCAGGGCTCTGGGTGGAGGCTGCCTACCCACTCAGCTTGCACACACTGCGTGTTTTCACCCGTGACATTCCCCAATCCTTTAATGACTCTTGGGCTCTTATATAATACTTTCCACTGTTTCTATATCCATCCTCAGCTGTGAGCTCTCATTGGACACCATTTTCCAAGAGCAGCTGCCAAGTGCACAGTTAATAGGGATGCTGTGCTTATGTACCACAGATCACGTCAGTCCCTTAGGTGTGGTGTGGCACCTGAGGGGTAACAAGTGCTCTGCTGAACACCCTTGAGCCCACCAAAGGCTTTCCCTTCAAAACAGGCTTTTCTACAGAAGACTGGAGCACCTTGATCTTCCTCTCATCACTGTTGAACTGTGGAGGCCATGCCCCTGTGTTCAGACCATGTTGGCCATGCCTGCTCACTGCTCAACACAGCTGCCACCAAAAGTGTTTGCAACCCACTGAACCTCACATCCATCAGCTCAAGCAACAGAACACTTTGCTCACTACCAGTTCAGAGACATCAGCAGCTTCCTGTTCTGATGTATACTGACATTAACTCTCAACAGGAGGACAGCAGAGGACATACTGACATGTCACCTGAACTCCAGCCCACCTCCACACATCATCTGTGAGCCCAACAGTTATCTGAGCTACTGCTGTACATTTTTGACCTGAAAGACTATCTCTAGGATTTTCAGGATAAGCGTGATCAGAATAAGAGAACAGAAGCTGGGACTCAGGCTCCACAAGAAGACAGATACTTGCTGAAACAAGAGGAAATGAGGCTCTCAGCAGCTCTTGCATCGTGAGAATCCATACCAAACCCCCTCCCCTTGCCACTGCTCTCCACGGGTGCCAAAGACGCCTTCAAGAGGATGGAGAGGAAGAAGGTCTGCAAGGCAGACTGCAAGGCAATCTGCCAGGTCATCTAAAATTTTAGAAAGCTCTTAAAGGCTCCCAGCTGCCTGGCCCAGTGGCCTAGCAAGCACGCTGCCGACTCCAAATGGGCCCCATATTTTTCTGAGCACCTCCCAGCCTGTTTTTCAGCAGTTTGTTATCTGCAATAAATCAAGACCAAAATGCAACAATTCGGTATCAGCTGCCAAAACATAACTGCCAATTGATCTGATCATATTCACATTTCATGGCATAGGGCTACAATGCACAAACAAGTGCCAGCTCTGCCCATAATGTGGAGCAAGCCCTTTGCCTGAAACCCATGACAACTCATTCTGTGGCAATACAGATCCTGAGAAGGGTTAATAGCAACTGTATAGGCCCAGTGACCCTGCCTGCAATGATCCGTGCACTGTTATTCACTCACTAGCAGTTTTGTTTCCCCACAGAGAAGATATGCAAATACTTTGCAGCAGTTACATCAAGCATCACAGATTATCTCTTCCCTCCGACAATTATATATCCAGATTCACAGAAAGAAAATTAAACAATTTTGTCAACTAGCACTGACTGATACGACTTCTCTGCACAGCCTGTGCTACAAGTCGCACAAAGTCTAACGACATTTAATGCAAAAATAAATAGAAAAAAGTAAATTTCTTACATGAGTGCTGAGAGCTTTTGAAGAGGCATTAGGAAGCAGAGACAGGGAAAAGAACTTGCTCCTTGTTTCCAGCAACAAAAGAAACCTGCCTGTCCCAGCACAGCCTATGCAAATTCCACGCATGCTACGAGACACAAGGGCGCATTATTGGGTCTGAAAGGCCCCCTTGGCACACACTGGGCATCAGCCTTCACACAGAGACAAAACAGAAAAGAAAAGCTGGACAAATTGATTCATGTCTCTTGCCAAAGGCTGCGTAGCTGGAGTTTAACTGCAAATAATTCCTACATAGAAACCAGGGTTTTGAATTAGGACCAGCGTGGTATTAAGTGCTTTCCACCTGTATCCAAGAGGAATCCACAAAATAGTTCCAAATCTACCCTGTGTTTACCATGAGTAAAGCCATGCAAACACATTCCCAACAGCATCCAAACACAACCGATGTTACGGCACTGGCAGGACAACAGCCAAGTCCCTTAACTGCACAACCCTGTGCCCAGAAACCTTGCTAGAAACACTCTCTGCGCCTGCCTTTCACACTTTCAGATCCTTTCAAAGACAAAGCACATAGATTGGCCCCTCAGAGCTGGAAACAGCACCTGGCCATTACTCCTTGCTACCATTACTCTGCTGTTCATCCACTTCAGGACTCCCGTTCCATGGGTCTCTGGATTCCCATCCAGTTTCCCTGCCTGCTGCAGCTGGGACCAGCCTTGTATACGCTTATTATGATACGGCACTTCAATGAGCTACTTAATTTTGAAAGGTCACTTTATTAGCAGCTCTTCCTTGCACAGAAAATTTGCCTTTGTATCATTATTGCTAATCAAAATGGAAATGTGAAGCAAACCCCTATTTCTGAGCAAAGATAAAGCCCCCACTGGCTTTACACACAATAACCCTGCCAATCCTCACTGCTGCACACACCATAACCTTCAGAAAGAGCCATGTGCCCCATCTGCTGTTTTCATGTTAAAAAAGAGAGATGGATGTACTCTACCTATACTCACAGTTTGTATACCAGCGGCAAAGGGGAGACGAACATGTATTCAAGGAGTTTATTGCCTTTTTTTTTGCCTTGCTTGCAATTACAGTTATATTTTCTATATGCTATGATTTCAGATTGCTTTATGACACGTCAAAAGACAATAAAATAAAGGAATAAATAGCTTCCTCTCCAGTCCCATGAATATAATCAAATCCCAATGAATAATAAAACCTTGTTCTAATAGGGTTGTGATTAAGACAGCAGATTAAAAAAAATGGGTCCTATATTGTGCTGAGATTCTTGCCATTCTAGTATCTTTCAGAGGCGAAGCCTGTGATCCCAGCCAAGTCACAAAGAAAGCTGTCTGTCACACACAACGTTTTTGCTTCAGGCATGACAGCCCCATCATTTCATGGGGAGTGGATGGTGCAGGAGGTCAAAATCATGATGGATCAATTAATCCCTAAGGTAACTAGATCCAGGCAAGGGAAATACCTTGGAAACTAGGACAAAAATGAGACTTTAACCGCCAAAACCTGGTGATCAAACCTGTGGTGCAAGAGCTGTGCAAGCAGGCAGATTAGCTCATGTGGCAGTTAGCTTGCATTTGGATAGGTGAGATGGAGCTGGTTTAGTGGCTTTCACAGATTTGATATTGTTCTAAGTCCATACATGTGACAGAAGAAGGGTTCAAGAAACATGAAACAGAGCATAAGGAGAACACAAATAAAGCAAGAAAAAAAGAAAACTCAGAGGCACCTTTGGGGCAAGGCATCAGCTCTGTTTGTCTAGCTGGGCAAGTGGGTACACTGAAAGCTAAAGACTTCAGAGGAACCTGATGTGCCTAATTCAGTGGGCAAAATCTATCTCCAGTGCCATTTTGCACACTTTGTATGTCATCACTAAGGCACTAACGCTTCAGACACACCACAGCAGACAACTTTTACTATATAGGAATAAAAGGATTAAAGAGCTTTTGAAAATGAGGCAGATAATAGAAGGAAATCTCCCTCTATAATAACAAAATCTTTAGATTATAAGAAAGACCCAGGCTGCTACCAAATACTGAGAGCAGGGTGATAAGCAGGCAGTGCTGAAGAACACAAAACATGAACAATTCTCTGCCTGGCTAAGCACAAAGGGACATGGGACAGATGCGCACGGGCTCGGATTTCCCAAGGGAGGGAGAAATAGCATTGTTTCCTATGTTGTGCCAGAGTAAGGAATCAATTAATGAGGATGTCTGAAGACAGTATTTTCAGAGCCAGATAGGAGCCATCCCAGACTTTGCAAAGAGATGAAAGAACCATAGTGGAATTATATGGAATCATTTTGAGTACAAAAGGACTAGAAGACAAATTATTTCCTAGATTAAAAGAGAATAAAAAAATAAAAGTAGTCTAATGGGAATGGACTGCAGAGACATTAGAAATGACTTTGCAGTTAAAGTTGCTTTGAGGGCTGTACTTCGGACTGAAATTCTTGTAAGATGGTGTAACAAAGATCACATTCAGGCCTCAGACTTGGCACCCTAACTCTTCATAGGATGACTGATATGCCTCTGAAAAATGTCAAGAAAAACATGCAGTAATTTTAGTCCAGGGTTATACTCATAAGGTCTTCAGGGGCAAAATCCGTTTGTGATGAGTACACAGTACACAGCACAGTGGGTGCCAATCCTTGCCTACTGTCTCTAGCCTTGACACAAGTAAACCTTACGAGATAACACTGCCTTTTTAATTTTTGCTTTGCTTTGCTTTCTTCACATTTAAATATCTTACAGAGTGATTCAGCCTTCTGGCTATGAAAACCAGATAATAATATACAATTTAAACAGCAAAGAGCTGGCTAAGAAAGCTGCTGTTATGTGATGGTGGGCTGTGCTCAACAACCTGGAACTAATGTAACTCCTGGCCATCTTTTGGACATCAGGTATATTGGTTACCCACGTCACTGCTATCATCTATGGCTTCAAATTCTGTGTCAGTAAAGGACTCAGAGTAGATCTTGGCAACATTGGCTACACATCTGTGATGTGAACCTGGAGGAGATGGACCTATCTGAAAAGATAAAAGGGTTGGGAGTGGTGGGGGTCCGTGCTTTGGAAGAAAATGAAAATGCAATATATTACCAGTGTCAAAGAAAACAGCAGCAGCAAGACAGCTTGATATACGTGAAACATCAAGAAATTTGCATTTCAGCATGAAATTTCTCATGTTTGACCTGAGTGAATTCTTTGTGATATTTTTAATAATAGCCACTGGAATATTTTAAAGTCAATCACGCAGTACTTCAATCAGCCATCACAACATCAGAGCATCCAGATGCCTTCTAGTGCTAGAAGGGAAAGAACCAAAGGGTGCCTTAGAGAGGAACTGCATGTTCACTGCATTGCTCCTCATCAAGTCTCCTTCCCAGTGCCACCACCACAAGTCTGGATGCTCCCAGGCACTGTGATGGCTCAGATGACTATCCAAGACCCTGTAAAAAATGCAGAAAGGCAGCTACCACCAGAAATCCAGTAATATTACATTAAAGATCTGCAAGCTCCTATGTCTGCCTTAAGATCAGATTAACACAGTCGAACAGTGTTAAATAAGGAATGCTGCTCTGATTCTCATGACTGTCAATGCAGTTGTATCTCTATTTTAATATAAACTCCTACTGGGACCAGCAATAGAAGAGCCTTAGATCCAATCCTGATTTCACTGAAACCAGCACCAAAATGGAATCTTTTTAGATGGCAGCAGCTGCCTCTTCTCGTTACTGATCTGCTCACTTTTATCACTGTGGCATTGGGAACTTCGGTCACAGCTGGGGACTCCGCTGTGCTCCGTGCTGTACAAACAGAACAAAGGCAATACCCTGTCTTTAGAGGGCTGATAGCTAAATCTGAAATGAATGCTGGAGGGACAGAAAAGAGAAGGAATCCCAAGAGAAGAGGCAGCACTATCAGTCAGCATGACAGTTATAACTGAACTCTGCCAGCTTTTCTGTAGACACTATTAAAAAGGAGGGCAAGGAAGGACAGGAAAAATAATCAGGTCACACTGCAGACATTTAGAAGAAATCCAGCTTCTGCACGAGGGGTGACATGGGACTGAGCACAATGGGGCTGGTTTGAAAGTTATCAGTCAGGGACGGCTGGAACATGAGGCTGAGGAGGCAAGAGCTGAGCTCTACGCACTGCCTGGGAGCTGCTGGCGAGGCAGAGACAACAAGCCAGCAGTGCCAGTGAGCTCGAGAAGCCTGGCAATGCGACAGGGCATTGGAGGCACAACCAGACCCTCACTGCAGGGTGGGACACAGCCTGAGGAAGCCCTGTAGCCACTTCTCACCAAACACGTGTCTGCTGTATCCCCAGTGTGCCAGTGGCTACTTTCCAGTTGCCAACAATGATAGCATTCCTTTGCTCTTCTAATTTTAAAATGTCTTTATCCTTTTTACTTCCCTATTTTGAGTGTACTGGAAGTCAAGAAGAGGCATGGCTCTGTCCTACCTATACCTCTGTGACCTCTAGCACTCCAAAATTGCTGCATGCACCTCTGATTGTCACCCTTACTCTTGAAGGTAAGAGACCTAGGGCAACCTTCAGAGGCAGGATGAAATGCAGTTCAGACTAGCAAAGATACACCATCTAGATGCTTCTCTGTGTCCAGGTCAGAGCAGAACTACCATCTATAGACAGTCACCCATAACAATCAGGCTTACTTCTGACACGAAAAAATAATTACACAAAAACAACACAGCAAAGTCAACAAGCTATTGTAGCAACTACTCTGGGAACTCAGAGCAACCCAGCAAGGCAGGACAGATGTTTTCCTCCAGCCCTCCCACAGGATGATACCCAAAATTGGTAGCGCCAACTGGCACATTTGGGAACACCATCCCACCATCGGTTGGTGGACTGGTGCTTGAGCAAAGCACCACAGTGTGAGTACAGTGTGCTGCAGCACTCACAGGTTTGCTTGACTGCAGTTGTTTTTTCTGGACTGAGAGGGTACTGAGACCTGGGTCAGGACCCACAGCCACCTCCCCACAGTACTGCTGGTGAGGTTTTGTAGTCACAGCCTGGCAAATACAGAGGATGAAGGTACCCAGGAATCAGCTCTTTGTTTTGTTCACTACACTTCTGTAATTCCACAACACTCCAGAGGTGCAGTGAGCAAGCTGCATCTTTGCATCTGTGTTTTGTATCACAGTGGTGTTTGCAAAGGATGACAGCACATCAAATCCCTCCTCATCAGCAATCCTCGGCAGACACCACTGAGTAAGTCAGAGGCCACATCCCTTGTTCCAGATGTGTAAACTTTTACAAGCTGGAATTGTGATGAGGAACACCTGGATGCATGCCAGCATTTAAATAAGCTGGTGACATCTGGTCAGAGCTGCTGAGGCACACAGATAAACAGGCTAGGCCCGCCACAGAGCAGCACAGCATGCGGTACCAGAGAGACAGAGATGCACAAAGCAGCACAATTAACTCACCAAACTGAGCAGTATGGGGGCCTAGGGCTTTTGAAGGGGATCTGGGCAGGCTAGGATGTCAAAAACTGGAATATTGTACACAGATACCAGAATTCACATGACAATAACCCATAGTATCACTTTGTGCAACTGGTGAGAGATACAGCTTCTCTTCCCATCCCGTCTGACAGTTCATGTCTGTCTGGATCAACTCTGTTTCACTGCAGAGCCCAGGGAACTGTGATATATTTATACACTGCTCCAGGGGCCACTCAAGAGAATGCAGAGTGGCATGTGCGTGAGGAGAGCTCCAGGAATCCCTGAGAGCTTGTGAGGATGTTCCCTAAAAGGCTTCCTGCTCTCCAAGGCATGGAGAGCCATAGCATTCCTGTCTCCTGCTATGACAGCTTAAAAGCAGGGCTGTAGGAATGCCCATACGGAAGTCCCAAACCATAAAGCTATGTTTCAACCTTGAGTATGAGCTCCAGAAAAACAAAAAGGAAAACTAATGCCATTTCCCCTGAGAAATTCCTGCCTCTGTAAATCAGAGCTGCCACATTACTGCTCAAGAAGAAAGGATGTTTTGGCTGGACTCCAAATTATTAGAGCTTTATAGGCCAAAAGCAAACACATTAAAAGTTCTTGTAAGCCAGCTGGCAGGCAATTATTAAGCAGCTTATCACATTCCCTGCTATCTACAGTTTCTGAAAATAAAATTTATGAGGAAACTCTATATAGCTTAATTGCAATTACCTAGTGTAAAGGTGAGAAAGGCCAGGAGCCAAGGAATGAGGGCTTTGCACTTTGGAGCAAAGGGCCCAATGCTCCTGTCAGACACTGTAGTAAGTGTAATGCATCACCAGGATGAGAGGTCAGGGACACACCAGACCTGTGAAGCTCTGAAACACATCAGCCAAACTTATCCCACCAAGGAGCCACAACTCCTCCCATTTCTCTGCCCATGCTGACTCCAAGACCCCTGTGACTTGGGAACACAGGAACCCACGGTGTCAGTCCCCAGGATCACAGTGCAGCTTTGGTGACAGCCTGCCCAACAGCAGCACAGCAGGGCTGTGCCTGCATGCAGCAGAGTGTAGGGCAAGGAAAGGGCCTCGGCTCCCTGCTCCTGCCTCCAGCTAAAGGGCAAGTGAAAATGAGACCCTACAGAAAGAGCTAGGTCTAAACCAACTGGAAAATAGAAGGCCACAGCTGTGACCAGGAGCCCAACCCAACATACAGAGGGACAGTATTTCCAACATAGACTTGACTTCAGTGCAACCATTTTATATTAGCCAACATTTCCATGCCGCCCCGTCTCCTTCCCATCTGTTCATGCCATTTATTAAACCAACACACACTGAGGACTTTTGACCTTTAGGACTAGGAATTTGATTTCCCAGCAGTGTCCAACACTCAATGCTTCAGTTTCAGTCTGAACTGAGTGCCCAGGCACCTTTAAAGGAGTGATAACGAAGCTCGGTGACATTTTCAGAGGCATGTAAATGTGCACACAGCAACAAGGAAACGACGAGGCTGGCAAGGAGACCCAGACACTGCTATGGGCTATGTGGGAAGCAATGCTCCCCCTTCGTGGAAACAGACAATAAACTGAAGCGTAGCAGAACAAGGATCCTGTTGTCAAAGCCCATCCCACCCTGGATGGGAACAGGACAGGGTGTTACATGCAAACATACTGCAAATACAACATGGCCTTGAGTTCGGGTCAGATGTGTACCTCAAAAGACTAGAACTGAGTAGGGGGTCAAACACAAGTCTAGGTCTCAAAGATTCCCATGAGGGCTGTGGAAAAGGGAATGTTTGAACAAGATTGTCCCCAGCTCCCAGGCTATCTTCAAAGAAAAGTAGCCATGTGTTCAGACTTGATTTTAACTCTGCAATCAACCATTTTTTTTGCCTGACCCTCAGCAAGTCACTTTGATTTTTTGCCATTAGTCATGTTTACAGCGAACATTTTCCTATTTGCAGTAAAACACAGATGGCAACTATGTCTCCTTTCATAACCTGTTTACGATGTGAGCTCTTGATGTCCAGTTGTGCAGTGCTGCTTTATCAAGTCATTTTAGCAAGATGCCTTATGGCTTTTTCCAGCTTCTTCCAGACCCATAGCTTTTTCCCTTCCACTCATCCCACCCCTGCCATATCAAATGGCTGACATGAGTGCCTGGCAAAGCATTTAGGCACTGCTTGAGTCAGACATGAAGGGCATTAATTAAACAGAGAGATGTTTCTCGTTTGAAATTGAGCACTCTGGCACACTGCAATCTTCATTCTCAGTTATGAAGAGCCACATTCTCAGTTATGAAGAGCCAGGCAGAGGTTAGAGAGACCACAAACAAAAGAGAGAGACCCACACAAATCATCTTTTGTCATGTTCAGTAACATTTTGTAAGGGGTTTAAGATAACCAGCTTTTCATTCCAGTCTTTAAGTCAGCATGCTATAATACCACATGCACAGCATGCAAGCCTTGCTAGCTAACTTGCACTTTTCTCCAGATGAGAGGAAACGGGCAAAAAGCACAGAAAAGCAAGCTTTGTGGTCTGTGTGGTGATAGACCAGCAAAGCAAGAGATCGATTTTCTAGCGCTACCTGTGGGTGACAAGCAGTGCTGGAGGAAAACTTGTACTTCAGGCTTTGCATTAACACAATTGCTTGTGGAGGGGTGAGGGATAAAGAGCAGGGTAGTACACCCTAAGGACAACTACCAGCATAGAAAAAATAAATGTAGCCATTTAGGCTGATCGAGGTCACAATAAAAATGCTTTATCCAAAAGGGCGTTTTAAGTATCAGCTGCACTGAGCATACTCATCTCTTTACTAGCATTTTAGGCACTCCCTGCCTAAAACACACTGCAACGAGCACCATCTCTTCATCCCTCCTTCCAGGGCAATGCTCTGCCCCAACCCAGCTGCCGCAGCAGTGCCCCCAGATAAGCACAGCAAGTGCCATCGGGATGGGTTCCACTCAGCAGAGAACAGGGTGACACTACTGTGAATTAGGCTGGGTACGAGGCATCAGCCCTCAACTGTATTTATTTATCCACAAGAAGTACCATTCAAAGGATACTCAGTTTGCAGCTACACACCACACATGCAGGGAAAAAAAAAAAAAAGGAAAAAAAAAAGAGAGAAAAAAAAGAGATACTGCAGCCTTTTAACAGTCATTCAACAACATTGTTCTACCGAGGTGCTAATGCAGTCCCTGCTATTTTATTGCAGCAGGATCAGAATGGTGATGCATACAGAAGTATGTGTGAAAGGTGAATTACGTGAGGATGACATCGTTTGTGTGTTTGGAAAGCCAGAATAACGCGCCTAGAGCGGACAAAGCAAAGGAGAAGGAGGGCTGGATGCGAAGCAAGTCTATATAGTGCCATCACCCTACCAAACGCCGCAACTGCCAAACGCTCGGCGCCGGCTCTGCGGCTGCAGGAGGAGCGAGCCAGCCCGGCCGGAGCCCGGCGGGGCCCCCGCAGCAGCGGGGCCGGGCAGAGCTGCACGGCGGGCACGGCGCCTTGTCACCCCCCCGGGAACACCCCCTGCCCGGGGCGGGCGGCTGGAGCGGGACGTCTCTCCTTACAGAGGAGCGGGCGGCGCTTCCCCGCAATGCAGCACCGGGCTGCTGCGGGGAGCGCTCCTCCGCTGCCCAGCCCGCGGGGACACGGGCACCGTGGGGACACAGGGTCCTACCGCGACCCCCGCGGGAGTGCGCGGGGGCTCGGCCGCACTCTGGAGCGGCCGGAACATTGAGCAGCGACAGCTCCCTTAAGGTGCCGGGGCCCCAGCGAGCGGCGCGGCAGCGGGGACGACAACGGCGCGGCTCGCGGGGGCAGCGCCGCAATGGGCGGGCCGAGGGGCACCGGCCAGCGCTTGCCCACCGGCTTGCGCGGGGTGCCCAACCCGTACAACGGCGGCGAGGGGCCGAGGAGGGCACGCCGCCGAAGGCCAGGACGGGACGAGGAGGTTCCCGGGGTCCCGCTCCT